>JAQZBX010030921.1:0-26564 GCA_029593785.1 Cabassous unicinctus
TGCTGCTTGTGCTGCTGTGTCCATTCGCTGCGTGTCTTCTCTGTGTCTGCTTATCTCCCCCTTGCTGTGAGGTCTTGCCGCATCAGCCCACCGCACCGCTCAGGCCGGCGTGCCCTCACAAGGAGGCCTCAGGAAGCGAACCCGGGCCTCCCATATGGTAAACGGGGGCTCTATCCACTGAGCCACACCCGCTTCCCTCTAGTAGTTTTGTTGTAGATTTTTTTGGGACTTTCTAGGTATAGGATCATGTCATCTGCAAACAGTTAGTTTTACTTCTTCCTTTCTGATTTAGATGCCTTTAAAAAAATCAGTGTATGATTTTTTTATTGTATCTTTGTTTAAAAAGAACAACTATAAAAGATATTTTGGGGAACATTTGGACAAATTTTCTTATATCCTGGATATTAGATAATATTAGGGAATTTTGATAGAAGTGATAATGGTGCTGTGGTTAAATAAGAGGCTGTCCTTATATTTTTGGATAAATAACTGTTGGATGCATTTTATTTCTTTTCCTTGCCTAACTGCTCTGGCTAGAACTTCCAGTACAATGTTAAACAACAGTGGTGACAGTGGGCATCCTTGTCTTAGTGGGAAAGCTTTCAGTCTTTCATCATTGAGTACCACGTTAGCTGTGGGTTTTTTATAGATTCTCTCTTCATGTTGAGAAAGTTTCCTTCTATTCCTAGCTTTCTAAGAGGGGTGCTGGATTTTGTCAAATGCCTTTCTGCATCAATTGAGATGGTGATTTTTATCTCCCTTTGTTCTGGCAATGTGGTATATTACATTTATTAATTTTCTTATGTTGAACCACCCTTGCATACCTGGGATGAGTCCCACTTGATCATGATATATAATTCTTTTGATGTGTTGTTGGATTTGCTTTGCTAGTATTTCATTGAGGATTTTTGCATATCTATTCATAAGAGATACTGGTCTGTAGTTTTCTCTTCTTGCAGTATCTTTATCTGGCTTTTGTATGAGTGTGATGTTGACCTCATAGAATGAGTTAGGGAGTATTCCCTCCTCTTCAATTTTTTGGAGAACTTTGAGCAGGATAGGTCTTAATTCTTCTTTAATTTAAATGTTTGGTAAAATTCACCTGTGAAGCCATCTGGTCCTGGGCATTTCTTTGTTGGGAGGTTTGGATTACTTGTTTAATCTCTTTACTTTTAATTGGTCTTTTGAAAACTTCTATTTCTTCTTTAGTCAATATACGTAGTTTGTGTATTTCCAGGAAATTGTTCCGGCTAGGTTATCCAATTTAGTTCATATAGTTTTTCATAGTATCCTCTTACAGTCCTTTTTATTTCTGTGGGGTCAGTAATAATGTCCTCCTTTTCATTTTTGATTTTAGTTGTTTGTCTGTATTTCTGTCTGTCTATCCCTCCCCACCCCTCCACCATTTCTTTGTCAGTCTAGCTAAAGTTTTGTCAACTTTTGGGGACGTTAAATGCAATTTATTTGCTCGCTTAATCGTAAGCTGCCAAAACAACCAATATGCAATAATCATGTCAAGGGCACACAACATATTTAAAGGGGGAGGATACCAGAGTCTCATCAGCCCAAGGGCCAACACAAGTCAGGCAGGTACCTCTAATGAGAGGTTTCAGAAGCCAGCCCAACAGAGCATCAGTGAAGGATCCAAAGCCATCAGCAAGAGGTCTTAGTCACTATGTGATGAGGACGGCAGCAAGACTCACAGCACAGCATTGGAGATGGGAATCAGGGTGACTGGGTATCAAACTGCTTCTCTCTGATACAGTGAATATAAACTAGGTTTTTATGCCTCAGAGTCTGGTAGCCAATGCCATATCAAGGGAATGACTCTCTGGCAGACATTAAGCCAGTCCATATTATATCCTCACGTGAATGTCTGGTTATCATTTGTTACAAAAACATGTTTTTCTCTGTTTACATTCTATTTATGGTCAACATGCTTACACTATTTTTGGGATTCTGTACATTAATATTTCAATATACAACAGGCCCTGGGTTCCATTCAGCGTTTTTAACAATCCCTCAGATGCTTATGAGACAAGCAAAAAAGCCACTGATCTCGGGCATTAGTTTCCAAGCTTTAAGGTTTATACTCATCACCTGTGGATATTGTCAAAATGCTGGTTCTGATTCAATAGGCTTGAGATGTGAAGACGGGAGGGGTGAGGAGAGTCTACCTTTTATTTAAGAGCAATTTTATTGAGATATATTCACATACCATACAACCACGTAAAGAAAACATTCAGTGGCTTTTGGTATAATCAGAGTGATGCATTCGTCACTGCAGTCAATTTTAGATCATTTTCATTACTCCAGAAAGAAAAACTCACGACCCCTTAGCTGCCACCTCTCAATCCCTCTATCCATCCCTGGTTGTACATAACCACCAATTTAATTCTCTCTCTGTAAATTTATTTACAGATACATTTCATATAGATGGAATCAAAAAATATATAAAACTTTGTGTCTGGCTTCTTTCATTTAGCATAATTTTTTTACAATTGAAAAAACATTAATGTATTACTTTTCACTACAGTCCATTGTTTGCATTAGGTGTGTTTTTGCCCATATACTACCCTATTAACTTGTCATATTAACATACATTTGTTCTAATTCATGGAAGAACATTCTTGTATTTGTAACACTGACCATGCTCATCATCCACTACAGAAGTCACTACACTACACAGTCCCATGTTTCATTCTCTAGCTTTCCTTCTCGTGACATTCATGACCCTAAACTTTCCCTTTCAACCACAGTCACACTCAAATATCAGCACTGTTAATTACACTCACTATAACATGCGATCATCACCTCTATCCATTTCTAAATATTTAAAATCAACCTTATTACAAATTCTGCACAACTTAAGCATCCACTTCCCAATCCCTAGCTTCATTCTATCTTCTTGGTGACATATATTCTAGCTATTAACCCCATGTCTTTGCTCATTTAGTTCATATTAGTGATATCATACAATGTTCCTCTTTTTGAGGAATATTGCTTGCTCAATATTGATGAGTGGCTTGCTTCACTCAACATGATGTCCTCAAGGTTCATCCATCTTGTCATATGCATCACAGTTTTTCTTCTTACAGCTGAATAATATTCCATCACATGTATACACCACAATTCATTTATCCATTCTTTGATTGGTAAACAACTGAGCTGTTTCCATCTATTAGCAACTGTGAATAATGCCGCTATGAATATCGGTGTGAAAATGTCTGTTCACATCCTTGCTTTCAGTTCTTCTGAATATATACCTAGTAGTGGGATTGCCAGATCCCATGGCAGGTCTGTGTTTAGCTTCCTGAGGAACCACCAAACAGTCTTCCATAGCAGCTACACCATTCTACATTCCTACCAACTGTGAATAAGCATTCCTATTTTCCACATCCTCTCCAACACTTCTAGTTTTCTGGTTTTTTTGTTTTTGTTTTTTTTAATAGTGGTCATTCTAGTAAGTGTGAAATGATATATCATTGTAGTTTGATTTGCATTTCCCTAATAGCTAGTGATGTTGAACATCTCTTCATGTGCTTTTTAGCCATTTGTATTTCCTCTTTGAAAAAATGTCTGTGCAAGGCTTTTGCCCATTATTTATTTATTTATTTTTTTGTTTGAGAAGTTTCAAATTAACGAAACTATTTCATGCATACCATACAGGATTCCCATACACTGCCACCCCTTCCCCCCATCTTACATTGTTGTGACACATTTGCTACAAATGATGAAAGAACACTATCATAATATTACTGCCATCTATAGGTCATAGCTTATATTTGGTATGTTTTTCTCACAAACAATCCTATTATTAATACCATGTATTAGTACTGTATATTTGTTACAGTTCATGAGAGAACGTTCTCACATTTATCCTGTTAACCACAGTCCATTATTCACCTCAGGGTTCACTGTGTTATATGGTCCCCTGCCTTGTTCAATCCATCCAAACTGTACCCTCAGTGCCTCTCATTTTTATCACAGAGTTATGCTGTCATCAGCTCAGTCCCTTTCAGAATGTTTTCATTAATCCAAAAGGAAAAATCCCATACTCCCTTGGATCCCTCCATTATTGACCTTAGCATTGATCTAGAGCCTTCTTTGCCATTGCTGTAAAAATATTACAATATCACTATTAACTATAGTCTATATGTTACATTGGTTTTATTTTTCCTATGTAGTCCATATTCTTAACATCTTATAATGAGGAACATCCTTGTATTAGTACTATTAACCACAACCATCCACCACTGAAATTACTGTGTCACACAGTCCCTAGATTATCCTCTGGCTTTCATTCAATTGACATTGCCTTCCTAGACTACCCCTTTCAGCCACAATCACATTTATAAATTAGCAGTATTGATTATACTCACTATAATGTGTTACCATCAACTCTAACCATTTCCCCACATTTATGATACCCTTATTAAAATCCTATATACATTCAGCATCAACCCACATTCTATCTCCTAGTAACCTAGGAGATAAATACTCTATAGTTTAACTCCATGAGATTACTCATAATATTTAGTTCATATTAGTGAGACCATACAATATTTTTCCTCGTGTGCCTGGCTTGCTTCACTCCACATAATGTCCTCAAGGTTCATCCATGTTGTCATATGCATCATGACTTCATTTCTTCTTACAGCTGAGTAGTATTCCATCATATGTATATACCCCATTTTGTTTATCCATTCATCAGCTGATGGCCTCCTGAGTTTTTCCATCTTTTAGCAATTGTGAATAATGTCCCTATGAACATCAGTGTGCAAATGTCTGTCCATTTCCTTGCTTTCAGTTCTTGTGAATATATTCCTAATAATGGGATTGCCAGATTATACGGCAGCTCTATATTTAGTTTCCTGAGGAAACACCAAACCACCTTCTACAGAAGCTGCACCATTTTACACTCCCACCAACGGTGAAGGAGTATTGCTATTTCTCCGCATCCTCTCCAGCACTTGTAGTTTTCTGTTTTTTTTTTTTTTTTTAGTAATGGCCATTCTGTAAGACATGAAATGATATCTCATTATAGGTTTGGTTGTTTTTTGTTTTTAGGAGGTAGCAGGGATTGAAACCAGGACCTTGTACATGGGAAGCAGATGCTCAACCACTGAGCTACATCTGCTCCCCAATGAGAGATGGTTTTTCCGTTTGTTTGCTTGTTTGTTTTTAAGAGGTACTGGGGATTGAATCTGGGGCCTCATACATGGGAAGCAGGTGCTCAACCACTTGAGCTCACCTCATTGTAGTTTTGATCTGCATGTCCCTAATAGCTAGTGATGTTGAACATCTCTTCATGTGCTTTTTGGCCATTTGTATTTCCTCTTTGGAAAAATGTCTAGTCAAGTCTTTTGCCCATTTTTAAATTGGGTTGCTTGTCTTTTTGTCATTAAGTTATGTGATCTCTGTACATAACATGAAAATCAAACTCTTTTTGGGTATGTGGATTCTGAAGATTTTTTCCCGAAGATTGAGTAAGCTAGCTTTTCACCTTTTTAAAAATTTTTTTATTTTTTAAAGATTTATTTATTTACTTTTATCCATTTTAACCCCACCCCCTTTTATCCTGTTTTGTGTCCATTCGCTGGGCAATTCTCTGGGTCTGTTTCCTGCCCTCTCTTCTAATCCTTCTCCTCCTGTCCTCACCGGGATTCAATCCTGGGAATCTCCGACGTGGGAGAGAGGCGTTCTGCCACCTGCGCCACCTCAGTTCCTGGTTTTTCAGCACATCTCGTCTTGGTTCTCCCTGTGTCAGTCTCCTGTTAGGTCATGATCTTGCTGTGTGGCTCAGCGGGGCCTGGCGGCACACCCGCTTACAGGGCCTGGCGGTCTGCACGCCTTCTACATTTTTCTTTATTTTACCGAGAGGTGCCAGGAATCGAACCCAGATCCCTCCATATGGGAGACAGACACCCAACTGTTTGAGCCACATCTACCCCCAACTTTTCACCACCTTAACAAAATCAGTTGAAATGCAAAAGTGTTTAATTTTGAGGAAGTCCCATGTATTAGTCAGGGTTCTGTAGGGAAACAGAACCAGCAGGAGATATCTGTAAATAGTATGAGATTTTATAAAATTGGCTTATGCAACTGTGGGGATGCACAAGTCCAAATTCTGTAGGGCAGGCTGCAAGCCAGGGGCTCTAATGGAGGTCCTCCGATGGAGGTCCTCAATGAGTTATCCAGGAGACACTGGCTGTCTGAAGTGGAGACGTCCTTCAGGGATGTCCCAGGAAGGGGCTGCAGTGTTGCAGCTGTCCACTTTCAGGTGGTACCTGCATATCGTGCAGAGCCATCTGTAAACCAGGCCCAAGTTTTCTCTTCCTCAGTCAACTGATTATAAGGAACTCCTCAAGAGGCCAGAACTATGAACTGGGAAAGAGAAGATAATGTGACAGGAGTGGTGGCCATGGGCATTTGGACTACTACTTCATGCAACTTACTTGTGCCTTCAGGACCCGCTTGAGCCCTGTCTTGTATATACCACTTCCGCTTTATGATGGAGTACTGTTGTGCACGCCCAACTTTATACTTTGGTGGGTCAGACAATACCCAGCTCATGATAGGCAACTCGGGTCTCATGGCAACTTGGTGGCCCATGGTTAAGCATCTGGTCTCTACTAAGTCCCTGTAGCAGGCCAAAAGCTGTTTCTCAAAAGGAGAGTAGTTATCTGCAGAAGATGGCAAGGCTTTGCCCCAAAATCCTAAGGGTCTGTGCTGTGAATCTCATATAGGATCATGTGGCCCAAGTGGCAGCACAGCTTGCATAGCAGCATGGACCTGTCAAAGAGCCTCCTCTTGTTCTGGTCTCCACTCAAAACTAGTAGCTGTACTGGCCACTCGGTAAATGGGCCAGAGTAGCACACACAAATGAGGAATGTGTTGTCTCCAAAATCCAAAGAGACCAATTAAGTGTTGTGCCTCTTTTTCGGTCATAGGAGGGGCCAGATACAACAGTTTATCCTTTACTTTAGAAGGGATATCTCGACATGCCCCACACCACTGGACACCTAGAAATTTCACAGAGGTGGAAGGCCCCTGTATTTTTGTTGGATTTATCTCCCATCCTCTCTCATGCAAATGCCTTACCAATAAGCCTAGAATCTTTGCTACTTCTTGCTCACTAGGTCCTATCAACATGATATCATCAATATAATGGACCAGTGTGATGTCTCGTGGGAGGGAGAGATGATCAAGGTCCCTGCAGACAATATTATACATAGAGCTGGAGAGTCGATATACCCCTGAGGCAGGACAGTGAAGGTATATTGCTGGCCTTGCCAGCTGAAAGCAAACTCTTTCTGGTGGTCCTTACTAATGGTAATTGAGAAAAAATCATTTGCCAGATCAATAGCTGCAGATCACTTACCAGGGGATATGTTGCTTTGCTCAAGCATTGATACCACATCTAGAAAAGCAGCTGCAATTGGAGTCACCACCTGGTTAAGTTTACAGTAATCCACTGTCATCCTCCAAGATCCATCTGTTTTCTGCAAAGGCCAAGTAGGAGAGTGGAATGGGAATGAGGTGGAAATCAACATCCTTGCATCCTTCAAGTCCTTGTTGGTGGCACTGACTTCTGCAATCCCTTTAGGAATCCAATTGCTTTCGATTTACTATTTTGCTAGGTAGCAGAATTTCTAATGGCTTCTTTTGGCGTTTCCTACCATAATAGCCCTCATTCGACAAGTCAGTGATCCAATGTGGGGATTCTGCCAGTTAATGAGTATGTCTGTTCCAATTATGCATTCTGGAACTGGGGAAATAACCACAGAATGGGTCTGGAGACCCACTGGATCCACTGTGAGATGGACCTGAGCTAAAACTCCATTGATCATCTGACCTCCACGACTTCCTACTCTGACTGGTAGACCACAGTAACATTTTGGGTCTCCTGGAATTAATGTCACTTCTGAGCCAATTCAATTATCCCTGAAATGTCTGATCATTTCCTTTTCCCCAATGCATGGTTACCCTGGTAAAAGGCCATAGGTCTCTTTGGGAAAAGCTGGAAGATTAACGGTATAACTTTTTGGCAGTGTAACAGGATCCTTCCCCAAGGGGACCTGGCCTTCTGCTCATTCAAGGGGCTCTGGTCTATAAACTGTCTCAAGTCTGGAAATCGATTTAAGGGGCCATGATTCTCTGTTTCTGTAATTCATGTTAGGGTGTTGTTCACTCTACCTAGAACTCTTTTGTTTATACAGATCACGTAGGAATTTAGTAGATTGCTCATCTATTTTACTTCTAGGTAACCCAAGGTCTATGTGACTCAGACTCTTTTGAATACTGCTTTGTTCACTGTGGTGGCCACACCTACTTTGTCTTTGGTGATTAAGTACCAGGATCCAATCATCCCCATAATATTTATTTATTTATTTTTAAAGATTTTATTTATTTATTTATTTATTTATCCCCCCCTGCTGCTTGTGCTCGCTGTGTCCACCTGCTGTGCGTTTTTCTGTGTCTGCTTGTCTCCCCCTGCTGGGTCGTTCCGCTGTATCAGCCCACCATGCCTCGCAGGCTGGTCCGCCCTCACCAGGAGGCCCCAGGAATTGAACCCAGGGCCTCCCACATGGTAAACGGGAGCCCTATTGATTGAGCCACATCTGCTTCCCATCCCCATAATATTTAAAGATTGTAGTTCCATGACAGCAGTTCCCACAGTAATATCTGGGCTACAGAGAAGAGCAACCACAGAGCTCTTCAGGGAAGATGGAGTTAGTCTCACAAATTTATTCCTCACAGTCCTGGTGAAAGATGTGTCCTCTAGACATTCCCAGGGTGGATGGGCAGTTCTTAAATGGTGAGTCCATTCTAGCAATCCAATCTCTCTAAGTCTTTGGATTCCCTCATCTACAGAATACCAGGGTAAATTGGGCATCTGGACCTCAGGCATTGAAAGCCATATTTTGGTTCATGTTTCAGCCAGCTACCTGACTAAACTGTTAGAGAACTTTCTAACCCCTTGAGCTACAACTTTGAATTCAGAATATCTGTTTAGTGGGCCTATATCAATAAATTCAGCCTGATCCAACTTTATATTCCTTCCACTATTATCCCATACCATTAATATCCATTCCCACACATATTTCCGATTTCTGTCTATATAAATTGGAAAACTCACACAGTTCTTTTACAGCAAGGGTTCTTAACAAGGGGTCTATGAGCTTGAATTGAAATTAAAAAAAAATTATTCTTGGGATGTGTTGGTGTGTGTGTGATATATTTATTAAATAATAAACAGTGTAATGTGGACTTAGTAGGGGGTCTGTGGTTTTCACCTGATTGGCAAAGGGGGTCCGTGGAACAAAAAAGGTTAAGAACCCCTGTTTTAGAGTTATAGTGTACTTCCTCATGGGCCACACTTTGTACTTCACCTTTGGGGACTTGTGACTTTAATCTAGTTTTAGGTCTGGAAGAGAAGAGGGGTGGTGGTGGTGAGTAAGAAGAATTAGAAGAGTCTTACAAGCCAATTACCTCAGGGTATTGTCTTGCAGTTTCATCTGGTGAGACAGGATTAATCTCTTCAGGTGGGAGTTGGGTAACAGACTCCTCAGGGCAGGGTGGAAGTTGGGAATGCAAGCTTGACACTGGGTGGTCTCCTCAGGGCAGGCCATTATGGATTTATCTGGCAAAGTCTCAGCAGAATTTAGGATTTCAGTATCCACATTGCCATGATCATCAACCCATATATCTCTACCCTAATCGTCAGGATTCTACTCCTTTGCAATCAATGTCCTCACTTTGGAAGTGAGGTTGAGATTTTAGTTTCTGTTGTAAATTTGCTACTTGTACAATGAGACTGAGTCTGGTTTTCAGAGAACTGAAGTCTGCGGCTGCGCGAAACAAGATTTTCTTTCAGTGCACACGTAGAAACATCATTCATGCAGTGCTTAAGTTTCAAATATGAAGTCTTCAGCTCATCCCTTTCTTTTGTAACTGTATCCAGCATATTTAGGAACAGCCAGCCAACATCAACTTTTAACTCCACAAATCTGTTAAGGCTTTAAAAATACTCTTACCTGGATTCTTGCCTCTTATAAGCATGGAAGTAGTTGTATCCAGTGGTGATATTTTGCATATATCTATTGCCAACTCACACCATGGAACATCAGTGGCCTCTTAATTATTGGAAACAGTCATTAGTGTCTTGAATCTAACCAAAGTAGAGAGCCAATTACAAAAATCACAGAACCAATTCAGAAATCCCATTTTTAAGATTCTGTTTCTCAAGAACCACTCCCGGTAACAAGCTGTGTTAGTCAGGGTTTTCTAGGGAAACAGAACTGACAGGAAATATCTGTAAATAGCATGAGATTTTATAAAATTGTCTCACATGACTGTGGGGATACACAAGTCCAAATTCTGCAGGCTGCAAAACAGGGGCTCAGATGAAAGTCCTTGAGGAGTTCCCCAGGAGATGCTGGCTATCTGAAGTAGAGGTGGGGATTCTGTCTGAATAATAAAATCACTTTTCCTTTTAAGGCCTTCACCTGATTGGATGAGACGACACTCATTGCTGATGGCAATCTCCTCAGTTGATTGTAGATGAAACCAGCCATCTATGCAATCAACTCCATGAAATGTCCTTATATTACAATTAGCCCAGTACTTGCTTGACCAAACAACTGGGCAACATTACCTGGCTGAGTAATGTTTTGTTCATTGCTCGTGCTTTAGGTGTAAGGTCCTAGAAACCACCACCTACCACAAGATCTTGAAGATGTTTCCCTACATTTTATTCTAGGAGTTTTACGGTTCTAGTTTTTATATTTAGGTCCTTGATCCATTTTGAGTTAATTTTTGTATAAGATGTGAGATACAGGTCCTCTTTTTTTCTTTTAGCTATGGAGATCCAGTTTTCAAAGTACCGTTTGTTGAATAGACTGTTGTGACCCAGCTCAGTCAGTTTGAAAGCCTTGTCAAAAATCATTGGTGTTTGTGACTAGCAGAGCTATTATATGTGTATGACAGTGGTTGAAAGGTCAAAAAACATTTGGCCATAAATTGAAATGCAATTGAACTCTCAATTCAATTGCATTTGGTCAATCTGTCTATTTTTATGCCAGTACCATGCAGCTTTTTACCACTGTAGCTAAATAATATGCTTTAAAGTCAGGAAGTGAAAATCCTCCAAATTCGTACTTCTTTTTAAAGATTTTTTTGGCTATTTGGGAGACCTTACCCTTCCAGATAAATTTGATAATTGGCTTATCTAATTATACAAAGAAGGCTGTTGGAATTTTTATTAGGATTGTGTTAAATCTGTAGATTAGCTTGGGTAGAATGGACATCTTAACTATATTTAGTCTTCTAGTCCATGAACATGGAATGTCCTTCCATTTATTTAGGTCATATTTGTTTCTTTTACCAATGTTTTATAGTTTTTCTGAGTACAGGTCCTTATGTCCTTTAAGTTTATTCCTAAATATTTGAGTCTTTTAGTTGCCATTGCTCCTGAGATTGCTCATCAGTAGTGTATAGAAATGCTCTTGAATTTTGTGTATTAATATTGTATTCCACCACTTTGCTGAAATCATCTGTATTAGTCAGCCAAAGGGGTGATGATGTAAAATACCAGAAATCTGTTGGCTTTTTAAAAGGATATTTATTTGGGGTAGTTACCAGGCCATAAAGCATAAGTTACTTCCCTCACCAAAGTTTGTTGCCACGTGTTGGAGCAAGATGGCTGCTTATGTCTGCAAGGGTTCAGCCTCCCTCTTCCTTTTAAGACTCCGTGGTCCCAGCTTCTTCCAATATCAGTGGTAGCCTGGGACAAATCTCATCTCTCTCCCGGGACTCATTCCTCTGTTCTCTCCACAAGCTCTGCTAGACTATCAGGCTCTCTCTTCCCGGGATCTCTGCTGTGTATATGGAGCTGTCTCTATTCCTCTGTGTTCTTCTCTTGTGTGTTTACTTCCTGGGGTTCCAGCATCCCAAAACTCCAAACTCTGTCCTCTGCCATGTCTTTTCTCTGTGAGTCCCTGCCCACCAAGGAGGCAGGGATTCAACGTCCTACTGATGTGGCCCAATCAAAGCCTTAATCATTATTTAATGATTAAGAGATTTGTAAAAGTGAAACCTCTGAATTTAATACAATCAAATACACCCAGAGGAACAGACCAGTTTACAAACATAATCCAATATCTATTTTTAGAATTCATAAACAATACCAAACTGCTACATCATCTATTAGTTCTAGCAGTTTTATTGTGGATTTTTCAGGATTTTCTAAGTATATGATCATATCATCAGTGAATAGTGAGTTTTACTTCTGTCTTTCCTATTTGAGTGAATTTTAATAATAATAAAAAAAGACAAAATTCATCACCTAAAAGTCTTATTTTTTTTTTCTAAAAACTATCTTATATATGCAATATTGCCCATATTCGTATTTCAAATGAGATTTCATTATGTTATACAGTCCCATGTGTAGCAGTTTGATATTATTTCTGAATTCAAAAAAGGGTTATGTTTGTAAACTGGTCTGTTCCTCTGGGTGTGATCCCCTTTGATTGTATTAGATTCATCTTAGATGTCTTTGATTAAATTACCTGTTAAGGTAAGGGTTTTGATTCGACCATGTCAGTAGGGAACATGTCAGTAGGATGTGATTCAGGGTTGTGTCCCCCCCCCACCTTTGGTGGACTGATATAAATGGACACTCACTGAAGAGGACACATGGGAAAAGAGAGCGCTCCATAGATACCAGAGGAGAGAACTTTGTCAGCTTTGATCCTGCAGCCCCAGAAAGATAGATGAGCCATTCATCTGATAGTTTACAGCTAACCTTGTGAAGAGACCAGAGCAGCTGAGAAGGCCTAGAAAGAAACAAGGCCTATGCCATCCTGTAGCTGAGAGAGAGGAAGGCTGAACACCCTTGCAGAGATCAGCAACCATCTTGCTTTAACACGTAGCAACTGACTTTGGTGAGAAAGCAACCTTGAGTTGGACTCTTTAGGGCCTTGTAACTGTAAGCTTTTACTCCAAATAAATACCCTTTATAAAAGCCAACAGATTTCTGGTATTTTGCATCAGCACCCCTTTGGCTAATACAGAATTTGGTACCAGAAGCCGTGTTTTTGCAATTACCAAAAATGCTGGAATGGTTTCATAAATGGGTAAGGAATATTTTTTGGAGGAATTGTGAGATGCTTGATAGAAAAGGCCTAGATTGCTTTGAAGAGACTGTTGATGAGGCCATGCTAAACCAATATGATTTTTGTGAGCACTGTATGAACAAAACCACCGTCAGCCTGGACTAAAAGATACATGGAGAGGAGAAATGGAAGGGAAAATGGCTTTAAGAGGAAAATCATGGAAGATGAGGTCTGGAATTAAGACATCTCCTTGGGCCAGGAGAGGGACCCTACCCATGTGTATGGAGAGGGTAAGTTTGCCCCAGCATTTGAAGAGGGTGGATTTTCCAGCCCACTGTTCAGGGAGAGTTTTTACCACCCCAGGCTACAGAGAGGGAGGAGCACATTCCCCAGGGGTTGGGGAGAGTGAGGTCAACACCCCATTGCTCTGAGAGGAGTGGGCCTGTTCCCTATATATTAGGGAAGGCCAGGTTACCACCTCACTCCTCTGAGAAGGTTAGGCCTGTATGCCAGAGATTAGGGAGAATGTTGCTACCAGCTCACTTTACTAAGGGGGTTGAGACTGTTCCCCAGAGACTGGGGAAAGAGTGGCCATTACCCCAATGCTCATGGAGGGTGAAGTCTAGGAGCTTGGTTGCCACCCAGATGCTTGATGAGGGGGATAACCAAGAAAATGGGCATTGGGCAAGCCTGTGGGAAGTGTGGGGCCCCCAGGAGGCCCCAAGGAGAAGAAGCCACCATCTTGAGAATGACTCTCAGACTTTGAAATCTAGTGGAGTATACTTTGCAGGTTTTCGGAACTGTTGGGGACCAATGAGGCATGTTTCCTTCTCAAATTCTCCTTGTGGTGATGCAAATGTTAATCTTATGTCTGTCCCTTTGTACACTGGAAGCAGATAAATTGTTTTGTAAGTTTCACAGGTCTACAGCCAGAGGAGACTTTGCCCCAAGACAAACTGTATTTCTATATTTGATTCATTGTGATGTGATTTTGTACTTAGCATTGTTACTAATTTAAGGTTTTTTTGAATATTGTAATATCTTTTTTGGGATTCAGGGGATGGACTGTAGCAGTTTGATATTATTTATGAATTCCAAAAAAGAATATACCATGTTACATTTTTTAGCTTTCCTTCTAGTAATATAACATGTCCTTAGATTTTCCCTTTCAACCACCCGTACCCATATAATAGCTCTGCTAGTCACAAACACCATCATGTACTCTCACCATTTCCATTCATTTCCAGATTTTTTATTTTTTTAAAGATTTATTTATTTATTTATTTATCCCCCCCTTGCTGCTTGTGCTTTACTGTGTCCATTCGCTGTGTGTTTCTTCCGTGTCTGCTTATCTCCCCCTTGCTGTGAGGTCTTGCTGCATCAGCCCACCACGCCGCGCGGGCCGGCCTGCCCTCACAAGGAGGCCCCGGGAAGCGAACCCGGGGCCTCCCGCATGGTAAACGGGGGCTCTATCCATTGAGCCACTCCCGCTTCCCTCATTTCCAGATTTACAAACAGCTTTTTTACTAAAACATTTGGGTGACTCTTCTTTTTCTTACCAATTGATGTAGCTAAAACTTCTAGCACAATATTGAATAACAGTGGAGACAGTGAGCATCCTTGTCTTGTTCCCCGTTTCAACAGGAAAGCTTTCAGTCTTTCACAATTGAGTATAATGTTGGCTGTGGGTTTTCATATATGGATTTTATCATGTTGAGAAAGTTTTTCCTATTCCTATCTTTCAGAATGTTTTTTGTTTTTTTTTACCAAGAAAGGATGTTGTATTTTATCAAATGCCTTTTCTGCATCAACTGAGATGATCATGTGATTTTTCTTTAATTAATGTGTATTACAGATTTTCTTATGTTGAACCACTCTTGCATACATGGTATAAAACCCACTTGATGGTGATATATTTTTTAATGTGCATTTGGATTCAGTTAGTATTTTGTTGAGGATGTTTGCATATATAGTCATTAGAGAAATTGGTCTGTAATTTTCTTTGTTCATAATATCTTTTTTTTAAGATTTATTTTTATTTATCCCCACCCCCCCCTTGTTGTTTATGGTTGCTGTCTGCTCTCTGTGTCCATTTTGCTGTGTGCTTTCTGTGTCTGCTTGTCTTCTCTTTAGGAGGCACGGGGAACCAAACTTGGGACCTGGGACCTCCCATGTGGGAAAGAGGCACTCAATTGCTTGAGCTACCTCAGCTCCCTGGTTTGTTGTGTCTCTCATTGTCTTTCCTCTTTGTCTTTTTGTTGCTCATTTTGTTGCATCAGCTCGCAGTGCCTGCCCATCTTGCCAGCTTGGCTTTTCAAAGGGCCACCAGGAACTGAACCCGGGAACTCCCATGTGGTGGGCAGGAGCCCAATTGCTTGAGCCACATGCACTTCCCTGTTCATAGTACCTTTATTTAGCTTTAGTATTAGGGTGATGTTGGCTTTATAGAACGTGTCTGGTAGCTGTATTAGTCAGCCAAAGGCGTGCTGATGCAAAGTACCAGAAATCTGTTGGCTTTTATAAAGGATATGTATTTGATGTAAAAGCTTACAATTAGAAGGCCCTAAAGAGTCTGACTCAAGGTTACTTCCTCACCTAAAGTCAGTTGCCATGTGTTGAAGCAAGATGGCAAGCGATGTCTGGGAGGGTTCAGTCTTCCACTTTCCTCTTAAGGCTCCATGGGCCCAGCTTCTTCTGATCTCAGCTGCAGGCTAGAGGGCTCGTTTTTTTCTGGGCTCAGCTGCTCCATTCTCTTCACAAGGTCAGCTGTACCCTATCAGGTGAATGGCTCATCTCTCTTCCCGGGGCCACAGGATCAAAGCTGACAAGTTCTCTCCTCTTCTGGGTCTATGGAGCTCTATTACTCTGTGTATCTCTGTGTTCTTGAGTGTCTGTTTATATAGCCCACCAAGGAGGCGGACACGCAACCTTGAGTTGCCCTGATGATGTGGTTGAATCAAAGCCCTAATATTGATTTAATCAAGTAAACATAAAACCTTTGAATTTAATACAATCAAAGGGTATCACACCCAGAGGAACAGACCAGTTTACAAACATAATCAAATCTCTTTTTGGAATTCATAAATAATATCAAACTTCCACAGTAGCATTCCTTCCTGTTCAATTTTTTTTTGGAAGAGTTTGAACAAGATTGGAATTAGATCCTCTTTAAATGTTTGGTAGAACTCACCTATGGAGCCATCTGGTCCTGGACTTTTCATTTTTGGGAAGTGACTGTTTCAATCTCTTCACTTGTGAATTTGTTCTAGGGTCAGTGTGGGTTGTTCATGTGTTTCTAGGAATTTGAACATTTCATCAACATTGTCTAGTTTGTTGGCATATGGTTGTTCATAATATCCTTTTATGATCTCTCTTATTTCTTCTGGGTCAATGGTAATGTGTCTGTTTTTTTCTGATTTTATTTATTTGCTTCTTTCTTTTTTTTCTTTGTTAATCTAGCTAAGGGTTTGTCAATTTTGTTGAACATCTCAAAGAACCAACTCTTAGATTGGTTGATTCTATTTTTTTATTCTCCATTTCATTTATTATTTCTTTCCTTATCCTTGCTTTGGGATTGGTTTGCTGTTCTTTATCTAGTTCTTCCAGATATGCAGTTAGGTCTTTTTAGCTCTTCCTCCTTTTAAAATACAGGTATTGAGGGCTATAAATTTCCCTCCCACCACTGCCTTTGCTTATATGTTGTATTCTCTTTATATTCATCTTGAGGTATTTACTGATTTCTATTGCAATTTCTTCTTTGACTCCCTGATTATTTAGGAGTGTGTTGTTCAACCTCCACACATTTGCAAATTTACCTCTTTCCTGTCTGTTATTGATTCCCAGTTCCATTCCATTATGATCAGAGAATGTGCTCTGTATAAGTTCAGTCTTTTAAAGTTTATTTAGACCTGTCTTGTGACCCAATATGTGGTCTATCCTAGAGAAGGGTCCATGAGCACTTGTGAAGAATGTATATTGTGCTGTTTTTGGGATATAATGTTCTATATCTGTCTTAAGTCTAGTTCATTTATCATATTACTTAAGCTCTCTGTTTCTTTATCATATAGAGTGGTGTATTGAGGTCTCCAACTACTATTGCAGAGGCATCTAATTCTCCCTTCAGTTTTGCCAGTGTGTGTCTCATGTATTTAATGGCATACGTGTTAGGTATACAAATATTATTTTTATTCTTGGTGAATTACCCCTTTTATTAATAGATAATGACCTTCTTCATCTCTTATAACAGTTTTGCATTTAAAATCTATTTTGTCCAATATTAGTATCACTACTCCAGATCTTTTTTGGTTAATGTTTGCATGGAATATCATTTTCCAATCTTTCACTTTCAACCTGATTGTGTCCTTACACATCTAAGGTTAGACGCCAGCATATAGATGACTCATATTTTTTCCTTCATTCTGTCAATCTGTGTTTTTGGGGAGTACAATCCATTAATGTTCATTGTTATTACTGAAAAGGTATTACTTCATCCATTTTTTTCCTTTGACTTTCCATCATCATATCTTACTATTTTCAATCTTTTTACCCTTTAAGTTACCCTTACTAATATTCTTCATTTCTATACTCTTCTCTACATCTCTTACCCTTGTTTTTTCCTTTCAGGCTGCAGAACTCCCTTTAGTATCTCTTGTAAATCTGGTCTTTTGGTAACAAACTTTGTGTTTTTGTTTGTCTCTGAAGATTGTAAACTCATCCTCATTTTTGAAGGACAGTTTTGCTGGATAAAGAATTCTTGGCTGGCAGTTTTTCTCTTTCAGAACTTTAAATATATCATACAACTGCCTTCTCGCCTCCTTGGTTTCTGATGAGAGATTGGCACTTAATCTTATTGAGCTTCCCTTGTATATGAAGCATTGCTTTTTTCTTGCTGCTTTCAGAATCTTCTCTTTATGTCTTGCATTTGACATTTTGAATAGTAAGTGTCTCAGAGTAGGTCTATTCGGATTCATTCTGTTTGGGATGCATTGTCATTCTTGGATATTGATATTTCATGTCTTTCATAAGGGTTCAGAAGTTTTGGGCCATTACTTCCTCAATATTCCTCAAATATTCTTTCTTCCCCTTCTGGGGAAACTATAACATGTATGTTTGTATGTTTCATGTTGTCATTTGATTTCTTGAGACCCTGTTCAATTTTTTTTTTC
The DNA here is from genome assembly GCA_029593785.1 of Cabassous unicinctus. Classification (NCBI taxonomy): domain Eukaryota; kingdom Metazoa; phylum Chordata; class Mammalia; order Cingulata; family Chlamyphoridae; genus Cabassous; species Cabassous unicinctus. The sequence goes on from JAQZBX010030921.1 coordinate 18,284, forward strand.
TCTTTCTGTTCTCCTGTCTTTTCAGGTTCATGTGCTCTGCCCTCCAACTCACTTATTCTGTCCTCTACCAAGTCAAACCTGCTATTATATGCCTCTAATGTATTTTTTATCTCATCCATTTTGTCTTTCAGTCCCATAACCTATGTTACTTTTCTTTGCAGGCTTTCAAATTGTTCTTTATGCTTACTTAGTGTCTTCTTAACAGCATTTATCTCTTTTAGGATATCTGTGTGGTCATCACTGAATTGTCTTAAATCCTGTCTCATCAGGATTTTTTATTTGATCCTTAGGCTAGGCCATAGCTTCCTGTTTTTTAATATGGCTTGTAAGTTTTTGCTGATGTCTAGGCATCTGAATATGTTGGTGAATTTACTTTGATGGTAGCTGTCTCTCTTGCCTAGTGGTTTTCCTTCATGGCTCTTCCTTGATTTTTGGCTTGACTTATTCTAAACTTATACTGGATGATCTTAAAGATGATCAAAACGGGCAGTGATCCACCAATGGGGTGCAGACAAGATCCATTAGTGTCTGGACATGAGAGACTCCAAAAAGCATTTTTACTTCTTGCAGTTTCCAGATCTACCAGCAGATGGTGCTCTTCCATGAAATGTTTCATGGTTTGCTGAATTCTTTCAACTTCCATTCACTGGTGATTCTGGTCTGGCCAGAGCTGAGATTCAAAATGGGCTCTGCTCGCCAAACACACTGAAGAGAAACCACTTTGCACCCTCCACCGCACCCTCCCTCCTCCCAGTGAGGAAGACGTCTGTTCTTCTCTTAGTTGGCCCCAGTGAGCCATGGATTTTACCCAGGCTGTTTGCCTTGGGGGTGGGGGCTGGGTGCTGTTCCCAGGTGCAGGGGATAGTAACTCAGTTTTTGCTTTGGCCTCTGTCTCTGTCCATCTCCCTCCTTGACAGTGTGCAGCGCTCTCCTGGTCTGCAGACCGCCCCAACACAGCTCCCTCAGACAGCTTTTTGCCCTTCTTCCATTGTTTCTGTAAGAGAGATGAGCCCTGCCTACCAACTCCAATGCCATCTTTCTGGAACCTTCCTTTTGCCCATTTTTTAATTGGGTCATTTGTCTTTTCATCGTTCCATTGCAGGGTCTCTATATGTCATGGATATTCAACCCTCACTGGATATGTAGTTTCCAAATATCTTCTCCCATTGAGTGGGCTGCTTTTTCATTGTCTTGACAAAGTCCTTTGAAGTGCAAAAGTATTCTATTTGAGGTGGTCACAGTTATCTAATTTTTTTCATTTCTCATGCTTTGGGTGTAAGGTCTAATAAATCATCTCCTACCACAAGTCCGTGAAGATGCTTTCCTGCATTTTCTTCTAGGATTTGTGGTCATGGCTTCTATAATTAAATCTTTCATCCATTTTGAGTTAATTTTTGTATAGGGTGTGAGAAAGGAGTTCTCTTTCATTTTTTTAGATATGGATATCCAGTTCTCACTGCACCATTTGTTGAATTGACTGTTTGGTTCCAGCTTAGTGGACTTTGGTAGCCTTATGAAATATCAATTGACCAGAGATGTGAGGGTCTACTTCTCAACTCTCAATTCAATTCCATTGATCAATATGTCTATCTTTAAGCCAGTACCATGCTATTTTGATCACTGTAGCTTTGTAATAGAATTTAAAGTCAGAAAGTGTGAGTCCTCCAAATTTGTCCTTTTAAAAGATATTTTTGGCTATTTGGGGCCCCTTTCCCTTCCAAATAAATTTGATAATTGACTTTTCCATTGGAATTTTGATTGGGATTGCCTTGAATCTGTAAATCAGTTTGGGTAGAATTGATATCTTAATGATATTTTGCCTTCCAGTCCATGGACATGAAATGTCCTTCCATTTGCTTAGTTCTTTTTAAAATTTCTTTTAGCAATGTTTTACAGTTTTCTGAGTACAGGTCTTTTACATCCTTAGTTAAATTAATTCCTAAATATTTGATTATTTTAGTTGCTATTGTAAATGGAGTTTTTTTCTTGATTTCCTCTTCAAATTGTTCATTAGTAGTGTATAGAAACATCACTGATTTTCTGCATGTTGAACTTGTATCCTGCCACTTTGCTGAACTTGTTTATTAGCTCTAATAGCTTTGTTGTAAATATTTCAGGACTTTCTAAATATAGGATTATGTCCCCTGTGAATAGTGAGTTTTACTTCTTCCTTTCTGGTGTGGATGCCTTTTATTTCTTTTTCTTGCCCAATCTCTCTAGCTAGAACTTCTAGCACAATATTTAACATTGTGACAGTGGGCATCCTTGTCTTGTTCAGGATCTTAGAGGGAAAGCTTTCAGCCTTTCCCCATTGGTTGTGGGTTTTTCATATATGTCCTGTATCATGTGGAGAAAATTTTCTTCTATTCCTATCTTTTGAAGTGCTTTTATCAAGAAAGGATGATGGATTTTGCCAAATGTCTTTCCTGAGTCAATGGAAATGATCATGTGTTGTTGTTTTTTTCCCTCTTTCAATTTGTCAATGTAGTATATACCATTAATTGATTTACTTGTGTTGCATACTGTGATTATGGTGTATAATTCTTTTGGATTCAATTAGCAATTATTTTGTTGAGGATTCTTGCATCTATATTCATTAGAGAGATTGGTCTGTAATTTTCTTTTTTTTCGTAGTATCTTTATGTAGTTTTGGTATTTGGGTGATGTTGGCTTCATAAAATGAGTTAGGTAGTGTTTTAGTTGCCAGGCTGCCAAAATGCAATATCCAGGCTCCCAACATTCAGTATATCAGAAATGGACTGGCTTTTACAACGAGGGTTTATGGGCTTGCAAGCCTACAGTTCTGAGACCTTGAAAGTGTTCAAATCAAGGCATCATCAGGGGTGCTTTCTCCCCCAAAACTGGCACATGGAGGCATCTGCTGCTCTCTCCCTTTTCTTCTGGGGTTTCATTTATTTCAGCTCCTTGCTCTCAACTTTCTCTCTGCTACTGTGGCTTTTCCTGTCTCTCTCTATATATTTGTCCCATTTGTAAAGGACTCCAGTAAGAGGATTAAGACTGTGGGTCATGCCCTACTGAAATAATCTAATCAAAACAAGGTCCCTCCTACAACAGGTTTACACACACAGGAATAGAATAGCCTTTCAGACGTGAGCTTTCCTGGGGTCCTTAAAAGCTTCAAACTCTCACAGGTAGTTTTCCCTCCTCTTCAATTTTTGAAAGAGTTTGAGCAGGATTGGTCTTAATTCTTTTTGAAATGATTGGTAGATTCACCTGTGAAGCCATCTGATCCTGAGCTTTTCTTTGTTGAAAGTGTCAAAATCAAGGATTTTGTTGACTAATTCAATCTCATGGTTGCTTTGTTGCAGTCTTCTGTTTCTTCTAGAGTCAGTGTAGATTTTTCACGTTTCTGAGAATTTGTCCATTTCATTTAGGTTGTCAAATTTGTTGGCATACAATTTTTTAATAATATCCTCTTATGACCCTTTTTATATCTGTGGGGTAAGTAATGTCCCACCTCTCATTTCTGATTTTATTTATTTGTATCTTCTCTCTTTACTTATTTGTTAGACTAGCTAAGGGTTTGCCAATTTTATTGATCTTTTCAAAGAACCAATTTTTTGTTTTGATGATTCTGTTTTTTTAAATTCTCAATTTCATTTTTGTCTGCTCTAATCTTTATTTCTTTCCTTCTGCTTGCTTTGGGATTAGTTTGCTATTCTTTTTCTTTCTCTTCCAGGTGTTCAGGTAGGTCTTTGATTTTAGCTCTTCTTTTTTTACTTTATCAATTTGATTGATACATATTAATAAAGCATAAATACATCCAAAGTGTGCAATCCATGGTATTTGGTATAATCACATAGTTGTGCTTTCATCACTTCAATCATTATTAGAGCATTTTCATTATTCCAATAATAATAATAATAATAATAATAATAATAATACCACCTCTCAATCTCTCTATGCTTCCCCTTCCATACATAGCTGCTATTCTGTTTCCATCTCTCTAGTTTATTTGTATTTATATTTTCTAAAAACAGTCATATATGAAACATTACCCATTTTAATATTTCACATGAGGTTTCACTATGCTATATAGTCCCATGTTACATTTTTTAGCTTTTCTTCTAGTAATATGCATGTCCTTATGTTGTCTTTCAACCCCTGTCATACCCATATAAGAGCACTGCTAGTTACAAACACCATGATGTGCTTCCACCATTTCTATTCATTTCCAAAGATTTACAAACAACCTTTGTGCAGATTAACCCTCAGGTTTCCATTCTCTACCCTTATTCTATTTTCTGGTAACCTATATTCTAATCATTAACTCCATGAGTTTACACAATATATTTAGTTCATAATAGTGCAATCATACAGTATCTGTCCTTTTGTATCTGGCTTGCTTCACTCAACGTAATGTCCTCCAGGTTCATCCATGTTGTCATATGCTTCATGATTTTCATTTATTGATACCTGGGTTGTCTCAATCTTTTGGCAACTGTAAATAATGCCGCTATGAACATCAGTGTGTAGTTGTCCATTTGTGTCACTGATTACGGTTCTTCTGGGTATATCCTTAGCAATGGTGTTGCTGGGTCCCATGGCAACTCTATATTCAACTTCCTTAGGAATGGCCAAACAGTTCTCCGAAGTGGCTGTACCATTCTGCATTCCCGCCAACAGTGAATAAGCATTCCTGTCTCTCCACATCCTCTCCAACACTTATAGTTCTAAAACTTTTTAGTAGTGGCCATTCTGAGAGGTGTGAAATGATCTCATTGTAGTTTTGATTTGCATTTCCCTAATCATTAGTGATGTTGAACATTTTTTCATGTATTTTTTTTTGCTATTTGTATTTTTTCTTTGGACATTTGTCTTCAAGTATTCTGCCCATTTTTTTTTAAGATTTATTTTTATTTATTTATCCTCCCCCATCGTTGTTTTGCAGTTGCTGTCTGCTCTCTGTGTCCATTTGCTGTGTGCTGTCTGTGTCTGCTCGTCTTCTCTTTAGGAGGCACCAGGAACTGAACCTGGGACTTCCCATGTGGGAGAGAGGTGCTCAATCGCTTGAGCCACCTCAGCTCCCTAGTCTGATGTGTCTCTCATTGTCTTTCTTCTTTGGTCTCTCTTGTTGAGTCATCTTGTTGCACCAGCTTGCCTTCTCCAGGAGGCACTGGGAACTGAACTGAGACCTCTCATGCGGTAGGCGGAAGCCCAGTTGCTTGAGCCACATCTGCTCCCTCCATTTTTTAATCAGATCGTTTGTCTTTTATTGTTGAGTTGTAGTATCTCTTTATATATCACATATATTAAACCCTTATTGGAGACAGTGGGAGACCGCGAGCAGGGCAGGAAGGGATGCACGCCTCTCCACCCTGGCCCCAGATGGGTGACGTGGCTGGGGCTTTGCCAGTCTTGCTATGACTGCTGGGTATATTTTGGAAGTGTGCCAAAATAGGTGAACAAAAGAGTCCTTATGTTGCCATATACTGTATAGTGATGGCCTTCAGTATCCTGTTTGTAGAGTAGCTTGGAACAATATTAGAATTTGATTGCTGTCAGATTTCAAAATGGAAAAGGACTTATATATAGAAAATAATGGAAGGAGTGTTTAACCCTTTCATCTCTGAACATTGAGCTAAATTTCTAGCTGTTCTTTATTTTTATGTTATTGGACCAATGTTCTATATAAAGATGTAACCAAATTCAAAGAGTTTAATATGTTTATAACAATCAACCTCAGTACTGTCACTACAATATCACATTCTTCAAATGTTTTCTGTTGTGTCAGATGCCAATTTTTAGTGAGGTATCTCTAGGGCGCATAGTAGAAAACAGTAGGTAAATTACTCAAATTCTTTTCACTGTGATTTAGAAATGATAAATCTTTATAGAATGAGACCTTTTTTGGACTAGCTTTTTTATTGGGGGAAAAGGGATTCAATTTGTGTTGCTAAGGGGTGCGTTCCTACTTAATAATGCTTAGTTTTTCTCTGGTCACACCATTTTGAACATTAACCAGAGTACCTCTACTCTTAGTAAACTCTGTAGTTTATTACAGATTTTTAAAAATATTTAAAATGAGTCTGTGCAGCTCTTAAGGAGAGAGAGAAATGAGATGTGACTTAATATTATTGGGAAGTTGTTCATATTTGACATGAGCGTTTAGACTAGCCAACTGGTATAGTAGACTCACATTTAAGACTTCTGGTCAAGTATATGTAAATGTCTTAAGCGTATACTTGACATGACCAGCTTTTTCTGTACATCTCTGAAAAAGAGAAGATTCTTAGGATGAAAGAGCAAAATAGAACAACTATAGAATAATGACTTAATGTGTTTTTCATTTCAGTGTCAGGTCTTCAAAAATGAAATAATTATTTTAATTGCCCCATAATGCAAACTGTACTTTTGCATTTTTTTAAAATATAGCACTTTAAATCTAAAAAACCCTTATCAGATATGTGATTTCGAAATATTTTCTCTCATTCAGTCAGCTGCCTTTTTACCCTTTTGACAAAGTTCTTTGAGGTGCAAAAGTGTTTAATTTTGAAGAGGTCCCATTTATCTATTTTGCCTTTCGTTGCTTGTGCTTTGGGTGTAAGGTTTTAGAAACTACCACCAGGGAGCAGATGTAGCTCAAGTGGTTGAGCACCTGCTTCCCATGTACTAGGTCCTGGGCTCAATCCCCTGTACTTACTAAAACAAACAACTAAGAAAAAAAGAAAAAAACTACCGCCTACCACAATATCTTGAAGCTGTTTTCTTACATTTTCTTCTAGGAGTTTTATGTTTGTCACTTTTATATTTAGTTCCTTGATCCATTGGACTTAATTTTTTTAAAATAAGGTGTGAGATAGGTGGTCCTCTTTCTTTCTTTTGGATATGGAAATCCAGTTCTTCCAGCAAGATTCGCTGAATAGACTGCTCTGGTCTGCTGTGAGGGCTTGGCAGCCTTGTCAAAAATCACTTGCCTGTAGATGTGAGGGTCTATTTCTGAGTTCTTGATTTGGTTCCATTGGTCAGTCTATCTGCTTTTATTCCAGTACCATGCTGCTGTGTTTTTTTGTTTGTTTTTGTTTTTGACCACTGTAGCTAAGTAATATGCTTTAAAGTCAGAAGTGAGAAGCCTACAACTTCGTTCTTCTTTTCTAAGACATTTTTGGCTATTTGGGGCCCTTTACCCTTCCAAATAAATTTGATAATTGGCTTTTCCATTTCTGCAAAAAAGGGTGTTGGGATTTTTATTGTAAATCAGTTTTGGAAGAATTGACATCTTAACTATATTTTGTCTTCCTGTCCACGAACATGGACGGTCCTTCCATTTATTTAAGTCTTCTTTGGTTTCTTTTAGCAATGTCTTATAGTTTTCTGAATACAGATCCTTTATGTCCTTTGTTAAGTTTATTCCTAAATATTTGATTCTTTCAGTCGCTATTACAAATGGAATTTTTTCTGATTTCCTCCTCAGATTGCTTATCAGTAGTGTATAGAAACACTACTGATTTTTGCATATCAATCTTGTGTCCTGCCACATTGCTGAACTCGTCTATTCTAGTAGCTTTGTTCTGGATTTTTCAAGATTTTCTAAGTATAGGAATCTATCATCAGCAAATAGTGAAAGTTTTTTTTTACTTCTTCCTTTCCTGTTTGGGTGCCTTTTGTTTCTTTATCTAGCCTAACTACTCTAGCTAGAACCTCTAGCACAATATTGAGTAACAGTGGTGCCAGTGGGCAGCCATGTCTTGTTCCTGATCTCAGCAGGAAAGCTTTCAGTCTTTCACCGTTGAGTACAATGCTAGCTGTAGGTTTTTCATATATGCACTTTACCATATTCAGGAATCTTCCTTCTATTCCTATCCTTTGGAGTGTTTTTATCCAAGAAAAGGATGCTGTATTCTGTCAGATGCCTTTTGCATCAATCAAGAAGGTCATGTGATTTTTCTTCTTCAATTTATTAATGTGGTTTATTACACTAATTGATTTTTTTGTGTTGAACCACACTTGCATACCTGGGATAAAACCCACTTGATTGTGATGTATAATTCTTTTAATGTGCTTTTGGATTTGGCTGGCAAGTATTTTGTTGAGGATTTTTGCTTCTATATTCATTAGAGATATTTGGTCTGTAGTTTTCTTTTTTCGTACTATCTTTATCTGGTTTGGGTATTATGTTGATGTTGGCTTCACAGAATGAATTTGGTAGCATTCTTTCCTGTTCAAATTTTTGGAAGAGCTTGAGCAAGACTGGTAATAGATTGTCTTTGAATGATTGGTAGACTTCACCTGTGAAGGCATCTGGTCCTGGGCTTTTTTT
>JAQZBX010030922.1:0-26569 GCA_029593785.1 Cabassous unicinctus
CGTGGTGCTAAAATAAAATCTCTAGGACAGCAGGACCTGGAGTGAGAGCTTTTTTTTTTTGAGGTATAAAAATGACATCCTTTGGGCCAAAGGCACAGATGGATGGAGGGTCAGGGCACTTCAGTTCTTATTTAATTGATGATCCTGGATATTTGATTTCTTTTCTCCTTCTGCTTGGCAGGAAAACAAGGATGGCAATGGTTATGAAGAAGTATGCTACACAGTCAATCATAGTCATTTTCAGAGATGCTTGCTGAGCTCCAATGATGGTGCTTATGAAAATATCAACTCCACCACAAAGAGAGTGAGACAATTTAGGAGTGGGTCAGAAATGGAATATGCCCTTCTCAGGATCACGTGTGTTCCCAGGCCTTCACCCAGCACCCACAAGCATGTATGATCTTGTGTTTCCCTCCTAGAAACCCTCATATGGCCTCGTTATATGCCACGCAACAAACATGATTCAGAATGAGGGACTCTGGGGGAGTACAATAAGCAGCCACAGATATATGTTCTAGAATCTTCTATTCAGTCCTGCAAGCCCATTAAAGCATACCAATATGTCCACTCCTATTTATTTCATTTTTGAAGTGTAATCCACTGAATGAACTTCTATTTTTTTTAGAAGATCAGAGAAATTTATTTTTTACAATGGTAAAGCTATGTTAGTAATAGTTTAAAATGGTCCTTAAACCTAAGTTATGGTTTTGAATGCCTCATAGTTCAAACATATAGAACTAACATTAAGCTACTTTTTCATTTTTAAAAAGCAACACAAGGCAATAGAAATTATAGTTCTTTGTCCTGATTTTCAAGGAAGTTAAGCACAAGAGATAGTGTTACACATTTTCTTTCTAGAATAAGGCAAAGTGTACTGTCAAGCTGCATGTTTAAAAACCCCACTAATTGATATTTTTAAGGGGGGATGGGGCTGAAAGACTGCAAATGAAACAGAACTGAGATCTTCTTTCTAAAATGACAGGAAATTAAATCCTACTCATGTATTAATCACTACTTTTCTGAACCTTAAAATAAAATTTTATAGCAGAAGTTTTATGTTAGATTTGCTATAAATTTTAAAATTTAATTCTAAGAGTAGTTAGCTTTGGAAAAAGATCAGTCCTTTTGAAGGAAATTAATTAAATTTAGTGTATGACAAACTTGTCACAATTAACAAAAAATTTCCCTATTTTTTCCTACTGCAAAGCTTTTTCTACATATTAAATTATAGATACCCTATAAAGTAATATAAAAACAGCATTAAAATTAGGGTGTAGATGATTCTGTAAACTGAAAGATCAGGAAAAGGGCCTTAAAAGCGGCAGTGTTGATGGGTAAAAACAAGTGAAGGGGTTGTAGCTGTTCACTCTATTCGTCCATCTTTCCTGCACATTTCAAATGTTTCAAAATAAAAAAAAACGTAGGCGAAAAAGGAAATTTAGACATCATTAGAAGACATGGGAGCAGAGCATACGAATGATCAACTTAAATATTTCAACAGAGTCCATCCTGAAACATTATTGCTCATCATTTACAACCACTAGTTATGCTCAGCTCCTTCAGATAACTCAGTTGTCACATTAAAGTTCTCACCATGATATCTAAGAGAGCTACTGTTCAGAGTAACCACAAAATTTCGAGATTTAAAAAATAAAAAGTAGATTAAGCACCAATACTACTAAAGTGTGATTACTCAAAGTTCCACGAGTAACCATGTTTAAATGCTTAAGATAATCAACTCCATTTTACATGAGTTGGGAACCTGCATTTAACTCCTATAAGACATATTTATTAAGATGAAACAATTTTAGTCCTTTTGAAGAGCTCTTTTGATCCAGTTGGGGAAGAAACAATCCCTTAAATTATGTACAGATCCTCAGACAATGAACATCATGTTGAAGCATAGCAGCTTCTATAGCATCTTGGGAAATTTCCCACACACCACAAGGGGGTGACTTCCCTTCCTGCCAGCCATCTTCCTGCTCCCTGGAGTCCTCCAAAGCACTTCTTTCTTGTGCAGCTTCCACCTGCCACAGGATGGGGTCTCCAGAAGCTGGGGTCTGTCCTCCCTCTGCTTGGCTGGTACTGGCAAGCAGGTGGAGGCTTTGAGTTTAAAACTCCTGCACTAGGTCCCCATGGGCTGCCACAGCTCCCTCAATGAACTCCTTAAAAATATATAACTGATGGGTGGCCAGGCCTTTAGCTAACCTGAAATTTACTTCAGTTTTGCCTTTTCCACGTGCTGGAGATTCTTCCTTGTAAATGTATACAATATACATTTTTGGTATTGGTCTGAGAGGAGTATGTCAGGTCATATAACAAGAGGAAACAAATCTCAAGCAGTTGCCCATCTTTGCCTTCCTCAAGGAGTATGTCCAACAAATTGGATGATTCTGTTAAAAGCTAAGTGTGAAAAGTGGACAATTAGTGTACCTACACAGCTTTGCTTACAACATACTAGATTTTTTTTTAAACCTGTAACTAGTTACTACTACTACTAAAAAGATGATGAATATTATCTGGAATTAAAATTTGAGCAAGCTGGTGAATAATCCATCTTTTTGCATTTTTACTCCCAAAGCATTTTTTAATGATATGCCAACTTCCCAGTCAGGATGTAAAGGTCTTAATTGATGAGCTATACATGACATATTTTTCTATATCATTACAATATACTGATATTTTGGTCATTGACAATTATAAATCAGAAGATGACCTACATCTAAATTATTTGTTTTACACAAGTCTTGACTTTATATCCTTGAGTAATTTTAGTAATCCTTTGTGGTGATTGCAAAGTACAGAAGAAGAATTTAATAGAAATCTTGTGATTCTAGGAAATCCACCCTGTCAGAAATATGCCAATCTTGTAGAAATAAGCCAATTTTAGGAAATGCCAAAATTATTTACTCTATGTATTCTTTTATGGTTATTTAAATATATAATAAATATAATATTTAAAATAAGACTGAGTAATTTTACTTTGCTTATTAACCTGGAATTATAGCAGAAGGAATACTGGACTAAGGAATACTATTGTCCAATAGAAAGAATATTGAAATACAAAGGTCTAATTATTAACTATTTGTTAACCTTAGAAGTCATGGGCAGGTCACTTAATGTTTCTGAGATTCAGTTTTTCAACTAAGAAGAATTAAAAATATAACTATCTTATGTGGTTGTGAAGAGTAATAAAAATCACTAGTGTAAAAGTACTTTTTAATCCTTAAACTGCTTTCTAAAGGCTAATTTATTTTATTATGCATATAAATATTTCCAATTTTTATATTCATATTTTAATCAACTTTACTGAGTTATAATTACATACAACAAAATACAGCCCCTTTGAATGTACACTTAGATGAGTTTTGTCAAATGCATTCATATATGTAATCATCACCTCCATCAACAAATAAAAATTTTCTCTCTCCTCAGACAGTTCCATCATGCTCTTTTACGTCAATTCCACCTGCCCTAACAACCATTGATCTTATTTGTATAACTGTAGGTTAGATCAGTAGTTTACAAATTTCTATGGTTTAGTAGTATAATATTGTATGTAGGTACCATAATTTTTCAGTCAAATCATGTGTTGATGGGTACATGCACATGGGGGTATTTATAGCTTTGAGCATTATGAATAAAGCTGGAATGAATGCTTTTTAATATTCTGGGTTATATGGTAAGTGCATGGGTAACTTCATAAGAAAGAGACATACTGCTCTTCAAACTGGTTATACCATATTACATGCATGCCAGCATTTTGAGTTGCAGTTTTTCAATAATCTTACCGCCAACATAATCATCAAACTTGGGCTATGACAATATTTTAATTAAAGCAATTCTAATGGATGTGCAATGGTGGGATAGCATCACAATTTAATTTGTAGTTCCCTGATGATTAGGACATGCTTTATGTGCTTATTATACTATATGTTTATTGCTTAATCATACTTTTTGTGAATTGTCCAAATAATTTGCCCATTTTTAAATTAGATTGTTTGTTATCTTGTTACTGAGTTGTAGGATGTCTTCATATATACTGAATGTGATCCCTTTGTTTTATATATATGCATAGACTGTAACATGTCCCATTCTGTGGCTTGCCTTTCCATTTTCTTAAAAGTATCTCTGTAAAAGCAGGGATATTTAAATATTGATGAAGCCCAACTTACTCATTTTTTCCTTTTTATGGTATTTATGAAGTTTTTCTGAAGGATATCTCCAATGTTTTCTTCTGAAAGTTTTAGTGCTTCCATTTAGCTTTTAGGTCTATGTGATGGTTAGGTTAATGTGTCAACTTGGCCAGGTAATTGTGCCCAGTCATTTAGTCAAGCAAGCACTGGGCTAATTGTAATTCAAGGACTTATATGGACTTTAGTCATCATTGAATTCATTGAATAGAATGATTACATCTACAATCAACCAAGGTGATTGCTGTCAGCAATGAGTGACTTTTACCCAGTGAGTTGAATGCCTTAAAAATGGAAGTGATTTCAGCATTCAGAGAAAATTTCCAGCTCAACTTTGGACAGCCAAAGTCTCCTGGGCACTCATCAAGGAACTTTATCATAGTCCCTGGTTTGCAACCTTCCTGCAGAATTTGAACTTGTGCATCCCTGGGGGTGTCCTGTGAGAGAATTTTATAAAACCTCATACTATTTACAGATATCTCCTGTCAATTCTGCTTCCCTAGAGAACCTTCACTAATACAGACTATGATCCATTTCAAGTTAATTTTTTATATGGTGTATTAGTCAGCCAAAGGAGTGTTAATGTGAAATACCAAAATGAGTTGGTCTTTATAAAGGGTATTTATTTGGGGCAGAGGTCCACAGATGCCAGGCCATAAAGCGTTAAGTTTCTTCTCTCACCACTGTCCATTGCCAAGTGTTGGAGCAAGACAGCTGCCTGTGTTTGCCATGGTTCAGGTTTCTGGGGTTCCTCTTTTCCTGGGGCTGCATTTCTCTCCAAGCTTAGCTCCTGTTTCCTTCACAAGGTAAGCTGTAGAGGATCAGGCAAATGGCTTGCTTCTCTTCTCCTGCGGCCTTCTTTCCAACATCAAAACTGCTTCTCAAAAGACTGCTACAACTCTGTTCTTTGCCTTGCCTTTTATATTCGATTCCCCACCCACCAAGAGATGGGGCTCAATGCCCTACTGAAGTGGCCCAGTCAACGCCCTAATCATAACTTAATCATGCCTAGATTAACAGATCAGATTACAAGCATGATACAATTATATTTTTGGAATTCATAATTACATCAAATTGGCCAAGGGTTACACTTCACCTCCTGAATTCCAAAAATGTAGTACAATATTCAAAAAAACTTAAATCAGTAACAATTCAACTACAAAATCATATCATAATCATTTTAAAGAAATACAGATCATCTTGAGGCAAAGTCCCATGTGCTATAGACCTCTGAAACTTACAAAACCATTTAACTGCTTCCAATACACAAATGGAAAGACAAAGGATAAACATTTTCAATATCATAAGGAGAAATTGGGATGTTAAACATGAGTCATGGATTCTTTGCAGTTCAGTAAAACTGCAGGGCATCATCCATTTGATTTCAAAGTCTGTGAGTCATTCTTAAGATGATGGTTTCTTCTCCTTGGGGCCACATGGGAACCCACCCTTTCCACAGGCTTACCAAATGGCCATTTTCTTGGTTCCACCCTCATCAAGCATCTGGGTGTTGACCAAGCTCCAGACCTCACCGTCCAAGAGTGTTGTGTTGATTGCCACACCTTACCCAATTTTGGGTTTAGAGTCTTACCCCCCCTAGCACAGTGAGGTGAAGACAACATTCCCCCTAACGTTTGGCATACAAGTTCAACCCTCTCAGAGCAATGGTTTGACCACCTGGCCTTCTCTAATCCATGGGGGACAGGTACACCCCTCTCAGACCTATGGGGTGTTGACATTAACTGCTCTAATCTTTGAGGAATGTGCTCCACCCTCCCTGCCCCCAGGGTTGGAAAAATTCTCCCAAAACATCGGGTGGGGACATCCACCCTCTTCAACTGCTGGGGAAAATTCACCCTCTCTGTACACATGGGTGGGGCTCCTCTCTTGGCCCAAGGAGATGTCTTAAGTCCAGATCTCTGCTTCCACGGTTTTGTTCTTAAAGCTGATTCCCCTTCAGTCTCTCCTTTCCATGTTCTCTTTTGTCCAAGCTGACAGTGGTTTTGTTCATACAGCTCTCTCAAAAGCTTTGTTGGCTTAGCATGCAGGAAGCAGGGGTCCAAGTCATCAGACAGGATGACTTTCCACAAGTCTTTCCTAGATAACTGCATTTTCAATTCTGATTTACAAGTTCCAAGTTTAGTAAAGTCTTCAAATGGGGCATTTTCATCTGGGAATTTGATTTCCAGAAACATGGAAGTTCCAGAATCAGTTTCTGTTTTCTTTGTGCCTGAAAGTTCAATCCTTAGTGTATTCTGCTCATCTAGTATTTTGCTATATGCTGCAAGGAGAAGCCAAGCCACATTCTCTGAGTTTACCTTGGAAAATTCTTCAGCTAAATGCTCATGTTCACCATTTTCAAATTCTGTCTTCCATGTAACACCAGGAGTTAATCTTGCTAAGTTTTCTGCAACTTTAAAACATGGAGCGCCTTTCCTCCAGTTTCCAATAATAGTTTCATCATTTACTTCTAAGGCATCATAGAAAGTCTTTTTAGCATCCATATTACTATCAACAGTCTCTTCAAAGTGATCTAAGCCTTTTCCATCAAGCTTTTCACAATTCCTCCAAAAAAAACCCCTTACCCATTTATAAAACCGTTCCAACAATTTGGTAATTAAAAAAGCACTTCCCCACTCCTCGGTACCAAATTCTGTATTAGTCAGCCAAAGGGGTGCTAATGTGAAATACCAAAAATGGGTTGGTCTTTATAAAGGGTATTTATTTGGGGCAGAGGTCCACAGATGCCAGGCCATAAAGCGTTAAGTTTCTTCTCTCACCACAGTCCATTGCCACGTGCTGGAGCAAGACAGCTGCCTGTGTTTGCCAGGGTTCAGGGTTCTGGGGTTCCTCTCTCCAAGGCTTCATTTCTCTCCAGTCTTAGCTCCTGTTTCCTTCACAAGGTAAGCTGTAGAGGATCAGGCAAACGGCTTGCTTCTCTTCTCCTGGAGCCTTCTTTCCAACATCAAAACTGCTTCTCAAAAGACTGCTTCAACTCTGTTCTTTGCCTTGCCTTTTATATTCGATTCCCCACCCACCAAGAGATGGGGCTCAATGCCCTACTGAGGTGGCCCAGTCAACGCCCTAATCATAACTTAATCATGCCTAGATTAACAGATCAGATTACAAGCATGATACAATTATATTTTTGGAATTCATAATTGCATCAAATTGGCCAACGGTTACATATAGTGTGAAGTAGGTGTGGAGCATCACATTTTTCGTACTGGTATTCTGTTGTTCTAACAACATTTGTTGAAATGGTTTTATATTCTTCTTTAAGTTGCTTTAATACCTTTCTGAAATCAACTGGGAATATTTGCATGCGTCTATTTCTGGATTCTGTATTTTGTCTATATTTAGGGTAATCCCACATTGTCTTGAATATTTTATATTATATAATTTGAGATCAGGTAGCAATATTAGTCTTCCGAGTTTGTTCTTTCTCAAAGTTGTTTTAACTCTTCTAGGTCATTTTCAATTTTATATAGATTTTAAAATCAGCCTCTAAAGTCTTACCAAGAAATTTCTATGGATTGTATTGTATTATGTTGAATCAATAGATTATTGTGTTTCCCATAGCCCTGGATTATATCATCTTCACTCTGGACAAAAGCTGATGAAACAGACTTTGTCTGGAACACCATATCTTGGCCAACATGGCAGAGGGAAAGGGGGCCATGGGTGATGTTAAACTTCTGCTAGAAACAATGCATATCATTTACACTCACATTTTGCATTGGCCAAAGGAAGTAATATGGCCACACCTG
The DNA here is from genome assembly GCA_029593785.1 of Cabassous unicinctus. Classification (NCBI taxonomy): domain Eukaryota; kingdom Metazoa; phylum Chordata; class Mammalia; order Cingulata; family Chlamyphoridae; genus Cabassous; species Cabassous unicinctus. The sequence goes on from JAQZBX010030922.1 coordinate 7,964, forward strand.
AATTAAATATGGTGAGTGTGTATAATCCTATTGCATGGAGAGATGTAGAAGGGGCAATGACATGGGTAAGGTATAATATAATATACCACAACATTTTTTTTTAAACTGGGGTTTCATACTAAAACACAAATCTAATGGCCATTAATATTTTGAAAATTAAGCTATTATTTTCAATGCTGCCTAGTATTCTGTTGTGTGAAATTAAGATGCAATTTATTTGCCCAATTCAATTTGGGTTGACATAAGTTTACAGCATTTTCTTTGGTGTAAACCATGCTGCAAGGAAATTTTGCAATTATTTTCTGAACACTAATCAATTAATTTAAGAGGACTCAAAATATTTATGATATTGAGAGTTCACATTCCATAATATATTATATAATACTATGCCTTTTTAATTACTTCATGCTCTACATTAGTCTAACACTGGTTCATATATATTCTTCGGGTGTATTATGAACATACTAAAAATTATTTCTGTGCATTTACAGCTTATTGAATTTATGAGTCTTCTGAATTTAAAATTTCTAATTATCCTTTCACTCCAACCTTACCACGTATATCATTATTAGAATCCAATATATCCTCAGACTTTTTTTCTTTTGGTGTGAAATTTAAATGCAACGCAATGAAAAAAATCTTAAGAGCATGTCCACTGAGTTCTGATAGGTGTATATAGTTGTGCAACCCCAATTCACCCCGGAATGTTCCATCATGTCCCTTCCCAATTGAACCTTTTCTTCACCTTTCTTCTGAGAGGCAACCATTCTCCTCATTTTCACACCAAAGTTTAATTATGCTTATTCTATATCTTTATGTAAATAGAATCAAACTCTTTGTAAGCCTTCTTTCAATGAGCCTAAGGTTTTTGAGGCAAATCCATTTTTTTTGACTTATAAGACTTCATTCTTTTAAACTACCCAATTAGATAAATAGACAACAGTTTATTAGTCCATTTTCCTATTAATGGGCATTTGGGTTATCTTCTATGGACATTCTTTTGCATATGTTTTTGTTTTCATTCCTCTCTAGTAAATTTCTAGGAATGGATTGGTTGGGTCAGAGAGTAGTTCTATGTTTAGTTTTATTAAGAATCTCACAGATCTCTTGCCATAGTGTTTGTATCATTTTACCTTCCCATCAAAGTATGAAAGTTTCTTCCCTCTCACTTTCTTTCCCCTTGCCCTTCCCTCCTTCCTTCCTTCATCTCCTTCTGATTGTTTTCTTAATTTAAATTTCCACAAGTTAAATTACTTACTGTGTCTAACAGTAAAGACATTTTTCACTTTAACCTATTTTACTCCAAGTAAATTTTAGTTGATATGCAAAACTAGAAACAATGACAAAGATTACATATATCACCCATCTTCACCAATATTAGATTTTTATTCTTTACCTTTCTAGTAGGTAATCATGAAATGTAATATTTTATTAGCAATTTTAGGGGTATAAATATAGCCCATCTTTTCCTATTTTAGCCTATTTTTATATATGCCTTTGTAATTTTCTTCTTTATGCCACAAAAACATTTTCCATAGGACTGTTCATTGCTTTCTTGAATATAAGAAACTTAAGAAATTCTTATTAAATTAGTGGATATTTTCTTTAGGTGTCACATATATTTTCCACTTTTTTAAAATCTTGCTTAAAATTTTTAAAAGTTGAATTTTTTCTTTTTATGAAACATATTTTAATTTTTGTGTGATCAGTCTCAACAATTTTTTATTGACATAATTTGATGCTTGCTGGAGACAAATTCCAGTACATCTACATAATCATAGTAGACTTAATATATGATCAATAAAACTTTCCCTCTTTTACCTGTTTCTGATTTTTATCAGGAAATCAGAATTTTACTACATTTTTCTGATAATTCCATTATTTTTTATTCTTTTATATCTAGTTTTTATTCACTTTATTTTAGATTTATTTCATATTCATAAATTTCATGTAGTTGATATATATTTGAGAATATGTTTTTGGGTTTTTTTTGTTTTGTTTTTTTTGTTGTCTTTTTCATTCAGCCTGCGACCTGCTTATTTTGATTAATAGGAAAATTCATCTTGCTCTGTTTATTGCTTTAAGAGGCTGATTTACTTATTGAACTTATCTTTGTGAGCACTGATTAAATATCTGGCCTAATATGATTTGTCTTCTTTTACCTTATTTTAATCTTTTCTTTATGTAATATGTTATAGTTGTTTCTTCTTTGCCTTTTCCTCCATGAACTGCTTTCTTTTCTTTTTAATTTATCTGGTATTTGAGAAATAATTTCATCTGGATATTATTTCTGTTTTTTTATCTTTAACTAAAGTTTTTATTTCATAACTATATCCTTCAGAATTTGAAATATCTATTTCTTAATCAGTGAGGTAAATAATATACTTTAAATTTCTTCCCATACCCTTTACCATATCATGGATTTGTTGATGGGCTGTAAGTCTTTTGAGTATTCTATTATTAATATTTATTTTCTTCCATCATATATTTTTACAGAAAATCCAAACAGACAGAACATCAGGGTACACCCAACACCACATTTGTCCACCTGCCAGCAAAGGTACTCATATACTCTGTTTTTCCACCTGTTTGGATGGTTGAACTTTTCAGACTCCTATATATATCCAGTTCTCCCACTTCTGGCCTAGATCACATCTCTCTTGCCATCTCAAGGAGATTGCTCAGGGAATTCATTCTCTCTCCTTCATCATTAATATTACTTTATGCTAGATCACTTGATCACCATAATGTGTTATAATCTAATTTTTAAAACCCTTATTTTACAAGACCTTGCTCACTAGTTACCACTTCATTTATTTTCTCTCTTGTAACAGAGACTTCTTTACTTGATTACATCAATTCATCCATTAGCTACCACTCCAGAAATACCAGTGGAGTTAAACTCACCATTGACATCCTCATTGAAAAATCCTGTGTATTGGTGCCTGTCTTACTTGACATGGCAACGACATTTGGCATATTCAGTAATTCTTTCCACTTTGATATTGTTTCCTTATTTTGCTCTCAGGATATCACATTTGCTTTTGTGGTATGGGAGTATATGTTTGATTAAGGTTCAATTTTAAGTGTTCTACTCAAGATTTCTATTACTCAATCAAGTTTGGAAATTCTAATGTTTCTAGACAATTGTTCATATCCTTTTTTGGTATATAATTAAACATAAAAATAATATGAGTAATAATATTAAACATATTGCCAATTTTAGGAATGTGATGAGTGACTATGTGCTGTTATCTGATAACAATGCAATACAATTTAAAAATACAGGTAAAATAATTCTAAAAGAACTCTATATTTAGAACTAAGGTATACATGTTCAGTCTCAGCTCTGAAGTTTATGGTTGTGTAGATGAAATAACCTGTAGTCAAATGCTTACTGCCAGGCTTCAGCAGAAAATGTAATACAAACACATGGAGTAGTATGCTTCTTTGTAAGCAGAGGCTGTCTGTGATTGGAGGAAAGTGACATGTGAGTTAAGCCTTGTGCATTTGTGTATGAATGTGTGTGTCCTTGTGTAAGTAATGGGCATTGCTAGAATTTCCTCTGTTTATTTTTTCTGAATTTATATTCTTTTCCCAGAGAGGGGGCTCTTGTATGACACTATCCATAATCTCCCAATTTTTTAAAATTAAAATTATATCCCATTGCCATTTGTGATTATTTTTATATCTCAGTTTCAGTGTCTTGACTAAGATAAATTTGCACTTTAATTCAATTTGTGTATTTGATCCTTTTGGATACTTTTTGGTAAGCCTCATTCACTGAGTTTATAATCAGTGGTAAATACCTTCATGTGTTCTAGTAGGTCTTTTTAAAATTCTGGTATCTTTATTTAGAATGGTTGGTGTGATTGTAGTAGTTTTGTGAATCTCTAGTGAAGAAAAGTCCTGAGGCACATTTTGAAGAAGTTTGTGATTTCCAAGTTCAGGTGATGCCAGGTCCCAACTAGGGATTTTATCTGCATCTGGAAATTGCAACTATTCTTTTATCAAACAATTAGAGTGACAAAAATATCTGCCCTATATGCCTCTTTTTCCCAAAGTGATTCCTAGCTAACAGTGTACTGGTGAATGCAGATATTAGTTTCTTCCTTAGGATACTTTGCCCCAGTGACCTCAGCCAGTAAATACACCACATATCCCTCCTTGTGACGTCCTCACTCTCATGATTTTAGAGAAAAAGAAGATACCACTTCTTTTAGGAGCTTACACATCTCTTCATTCCTGATGCCTGCTTTTCAACTTCAGGTAAAAGATGGTAGCCTTTCTGCCAAGAAAGCCTACATTTTTCTCTGCACCTGCAAGTGTCCCTAAGATCTTTAGGCAAAACGTTTAAGGGGACAAAGTCAATTATTTATCTATGGTTCCTTTATAAGAAATAAATGCTCTGCTGTTAATCAGATTAAAGATAGGTGAATATTATTTTTTAAGTATTTTACCAGGCACATATATGTTTCACTTATTTGAAATGACTGAAACAACTATTTGTATAGAGATCCCATACTATTAATTAGTCACTAAAGTTCATGGAGGAAGTGTTAATTAGAAAATGTTTTTTCTGAATACCATGCTAATATCGAAAACAACTGTGCCGTCTTTCAACATATAAATGTACATTATTCTGTACAGGAAAATAATTTTATGGATCATTTATAATTAGATCAAATTTTTAGGAAGTATAAAGCAAATGTTTAAGATATCATTAAGAGAGTAAAAATGAATGGTTCTCATTGTGACTATGTAGCCATAAATAATTTTTGGAGTGATCAGCCCTACTTTTATTTTCTACCTTATTCTATATTATGGTCTTGTTTAAGAGTTTCCCTTGACAAGAAGAAACTTGAAGATGGAAGCATCTGACATAGCTGTAACCATGATGCAGCTTCTCTGAGTAACTTATCTTGGTTCAGAAGGAAAATCTGTGAGGTGAATGTCTTTCAAGATATCTAGCTTATTAATGAAGAATTTTGTTAATTTTGACAGGATATAAAATTGAGTCAGAAGACAACGATCTTTTTTATTTGTCTTTTATTTTTAGAATGAATTAAGTGTAGGGAAAATGCGAGATTGGAGGACAAACAATAAGTGTGTTTGTTTGCATGTACTTGTGAATTGTCTGATTAGAGATGATGGCTACTGCCATTATGTAAATGAGACTGGCAGGAAATAGCTTTAGAGAAAGGAAAGCAGAGAGATGTAAAATACACATTTTCTATGCAAGTCTTGGCCATATGGCCTTTAAAACACATTTATTGCTCTTTCCTGCAAGATTCTTATAACATGCATGGTAAAGCTAACTGTAATATAGAGAAACAGTAGATATAAAAGTCAGTGTGTCATAAATACAGAATGACTGTTAACACAACACAGAAGCTCACAGAGCAATACATACATTGATACATACATTGATTAATGATACAGTGTGTCATAAATACAGAATGACTGCTAACACAACTCAGAAGCTCACAGAGCAATACATACATTAATATAGTATTGATTTAAATATTTTTTAAACTGAGAAGCTGCTGCATGTTTTTATCTTGGAAGAAACATGATAAAGAGTCACATTTCAATATATTAGTCAAATCTGATTCAGCATGATGTCAGTAGGACAGGATTATTAGAGATATAGGAGGCAGAAGTTGGGGTCAAATATGAAACTGCATTTTCAGTTGATAAGCCCGGAAAACAGTATGCACTATTTTCAAGGAAGTCATCAAAAAACTTTTGTGGTTGGAACTTGGACTCATTGCTAGATACATTGAATTAAAGGTGACACTAGAATATGCATACATAAACACAGACATACTAGTATATAGTTTCATAATCAAAACTGATAAAAACAATCTGAACATAAACTCATGGTGTCAGGAGTAATTAATTGAAATCATGTGATTGGGTGAAACCTTTGAGAAGAACTGACATATAAAGAGCAGAAAACATTGAAAACAGTGAAGTGACAATAATGGGAAGAGGAAGAATAAAATAGAAAAGAGAAATCTGTCATAATGGAGGTAGAATTAAACTTTCAAGCATTTCATAATGGTCAGAGTTTAAAGAACAAAAGCACAGTGATTTAAAAGCACAGTGATTAACATATTTCATTAAGTGTAATGAGGCAGAATGGAAGTGTGGCAAACCCATTGGATTTACTGTTATGAGATGATTTGTGAGTTCTGCTTCAGTAAACCAACAGGACGGTAATGTAGTAGTGGGCAAATGGGACCTCAGCTGCTGTCTCCTACAATAGTGAAAACAGAAAATCAACCCTTCTGATTACATGTAGATAATGAAGCCATATAACCTTACATTCTCATTTAGAACAGGATAACAGAAGGTGAAGAGAACAGAAAGGACAATATGAAGTCTATTAGCCCTGTTAAGTTCTAAAACTGAGGCGCTACATGTATGTTTGGAGGCAGCAGTAAAGAAACAGAAAAGAAGAAACAGAAGGAGCGCATGGGCGATGGCCCCGCTCGGGGACAGGGTCAGACGCGACTCTCCCAGATTCCCCTCAGACCCCGCTTTCAGTGACCCCCGCCCGCCCAGACCAGGCCTCCTCTGTTGCCTTGTGGGTGGTTACACCCCCACTGCGGGGAGAAACCCCACCAGTAGGCAGCAGCCCTGAGGCCCTGGAGAACAGCCCTCCCAAGGGCGAAGGAGCTGGCCACAGATTGATGGCTTTCCCAGGCCCCGGCTTTCGCGCTGTTCCCGCCTTATAGCCGGAGCCCCGCCCCTGAAGGCCCGGATTGGCCCTGAGATTCGCTCCACATTCCCGTTGGCTGGCGCCCTGTCAGTCGCCCTACCCTGCCCCCTCGGGCCCACCCCGCCGGCGTGGTCCCGTAAGGCAGCCGGACCACTCGATTGGGTGAATGGCGCTGTCCGTCATGGAGCGGGTCACGCCCTCTTCGGGGCTCGGTGTAATGGAACCCCTGCCAGATCTCCTTGGCCCCAGGCGCTTTCTGGCGCTCCGGACCCCCCAAGTGCCGCCTAGTCCGAACGCGCGGCGGTCCTGGGGGCTTTGAGAGGTCTGGGGTAATTTGGAGCCTCGGCCACGCTGCCCAGGGTATGTGCTCGGCTGTGACGCCGCGCTGGGATCCAGGAGTCCAGTGAGGGACGGATTATCTGGGCCAAGGTGCAGGCGGCCGGCCGAGCGAGCCCCCGCATCCCGTGCCTCGGGACCCCGGCCCGGGTCCCCAGCCCCTCGGTGGCGGTAAGTTTGCGGACCCAACTTGGCGTCTGGGCGGAGCGCGGGGGGCCTGCGGGGACACCCCCTCCCATAAGCGTGGAAAAGTGGGGGGAGCGACACTTGCCCTTGCTACGTTTCAGGACTGCTCGTCTCGCAACCCCCATGAAGTCCCTGCTCACTCACCGTGCCGGGGGGCGCGCGGGGGTACCGGAAAGTTGTGCGCGGCGCCGCCGCCGGTTCTGCGCCCCCCCGCCCCTGTTGGGGACCTCGCCAGGCCACGCTGTGCTGGGAGTGCTGCTTCCTCGGGCGGCAAGAGCGCGGGTGAAGGGCGCGAGGTTTTGCCTGGAGTCCCTGTCCATCCCTGTTCTTTTCGGTCCTTTAATAGAGGCTTTCCACTTTGGCTGTGTAGAAAGGAAAATGACCATCCTCTTACTGAAGGAGAGTAGGCTTCCATACCACCATGGAGAATTTGCAGTGGTCATTAAGAATTACATCCCCACTGTGTCGGGTGGTCCCATTGCGATCATTCAGAGATCAGAAGTTTGTGCTCATGTTACAGGAGGTGTGTTCATCATTTTCACATTCAGTATTTCTTCCACAATATGGAAATTCCTACAAGTGCTCCTCTAAAATTGACAAGAAAACAAGAAAAAATGTTTAAAATATTGGAATTTCCACCACTCACTTTATTTCTTCAGCCAGAAATGTATGAGGCATCTTGGACTCTGGTTCAAAAGAGTGTCAATTGCTTACTAAAGTTTTATAAATATTTGTTGAATAAATGAATGATTTAAAAGAGGGACACATATTGTGTGGCAATATTAACCTCATTAAATCAGAGAACCTAAGATAGTTAAATTAATAATGATTACATTTCAATAAGTTGACTAGTAATGATATATTAAATTCAGTAGGTTCATTTACTCATTATTTCATGAATATAAATTGTGCTTTAACTATTATTTTCCTATCATTATTTTTATGTGACCATGAAAATTGTACTCAGAAGTAGCAGTGAGGGCATGCATCCTTCTTAAAGGAATTGTGTTCACAATCTTCACACTATATATGGTATTAGAAATAGATTTTCATGGGTAACTCATAAGATAACAGAAGTTCCCGTTCATCTTTGGTTTTTTTGAGAAAAATATTAAGAATAGTTCAACACAAACAAATCAACATCAACAAGGTCAATATATTTCTGCATTTATTTGGAAAGTTTTAGTATTTTTATTTTACACTACTATTGAGATGAATTGAATTCTTATATTTACTGAATTATGCTTGTAAACCTATTTAATCATGATTTTTAAAAGAAATATTTGGCTGGATTAAGTTAGTGAGTGTTTGATTTATAGATTTTGAGACTAGGATAAGTGTTCACTATTCTTTTTGGACTAGTGTTTTTCTAGGAATATAATCCTGATGACCAGTGAGGAATACCATACATGTTGTCCCTACTTTCAAGAAGACTACAGTCTACTGCTGAGAAAAATGTGTGATGATTTGAAGCCGGGTGGAACCCCGAAAATCATGTCCTTAGAGATAATACATTCCCATGGGTGTAAACCTACTGTAGGTGAGACACTTTGATTTGATTACTTCAGTAGGGTGTGACCCAGGGTGGATCATAATCCTCTTACTGGAATCCTGTATAATCAGGATGAAAATGGAGATAGACAAAGAGAGAAATCCACAAAAAGCACAGAGAGAAAGCCACAAAAGTGGAGAGGAAGCCAGAGGGAACCAGAAGCTGAAAGCAACAAAAACAGCAGAGAAAGTATCACCAGCAGCTGGTCTTTCAGGGAGAAAGCATTGCCTGATGATGCCTTGATTTGGACATTTTTATCAGCCCCAAAACTATAATCTTGCAACCTAATAAATCTCCATTGTAAAAGCCAACCCATTACTGAAATATTGCATTTTGGCAACCCAACAGAATAAAACAAAATGAAAAATAATAACAAAAGAGAATGATGGATAATAAAACAGGGAAGTTATAGGGAATGCAGGAACTGGCAGCTGTGGGAAGTGACTTATTACTAGGGGAAATTGCATTTAATATTGTGACAGTTTGGGGATTTCTGTGGATCCCAGAAAATATCATATTAGGAGCTAATCTATTCCTGACAATGTGGGACACTTTGGATTGGTTTCAGTTGGGAGAGTCTTTGATTTGATTACTTAAGTGTGGCATGACCCAGGGTGGGTTTTAGCCCTCTTCTTGGAATCCTTTGTAGATGGACGAACATACAGTGAGACACAGAAAAAAGCAGGGAAGGAGAAACCACAAAAGGCAGAGAGAGAGGACCCAGAGACCGAGGCTGGAATCAGTGGGTCACAGAGGCCCAGAAAGGGACTCCCTCTGAGGCTGAGGGAGAGGCCTGGATGAGAGGGGAGAGTGGAGCCATATATTCTATTGCCCACAGCTGAGCTTGTAAAGAGAGCTTTGCCTGATGCCTTGATTTGGGCAGAGCTGCCATTATGCGCTGCCATGTGCCTGATTGCCCACAGTTGTAGCTTGTGTGAGAAAGTATCTCTGATGATACCTTGATTTGGACACTGCATGGACTCAGAACTGTAATTTTTAACCTAATAAATTCCCATTATAAACAACAACCCATTTCTGGCATATTGCTCCCAGTAGTTTTTAGAAAAACTAAAACAAATATAAAACCTGGAATAGAGGAATGAAATGGGGTTAAGTAAGAGGAAATTTGACCAACAGAAATGGGTTGTACTTCTAAGGCAACAAGGAGAATGGAGGGCTGGTGAAGTTCTGGTGTGTTGGCTCAGTGGCACCACTAGGTATCATTTAAGTAGCAGGTAGGATTCTGGCATGTAAGAAGGGCTTTGGTAGTTAAGGTGAAGGATATATTTACAATTTTCAGTAGAAATGTGAGAATAAAAAAGGGAGGACAAGGAACAGAGAGTGTAGACAAAGAGAGTAGCTGGTGGCCAACCCTTAGCTTGGAAGGACAAGGGAAGGAAAAGGGGTTACAAAGTTAGTGGAGATTGGGAAATTTGGAGAGGGCTGCCTGGCACATCTTTAAGGGATGCAGCTACTCTCAGAAATGCGGTATGATGAAGCAAAGATAAAGCAGGAGAAAACTCTCCTCTTTCATCCCAAGTTTTCTCACCATCATAATTTTCTGGTGCTTTGAATCAGGAATTCTAACTATAATTCAGCAAGCAACCAAACTGAGTAAGGCAGACAGTCCATAGGGATCAGCTTCCCCTGGCACACACCGGAACAAAGAAGGGTAAAAAGTGATTTGGAACTCAGTGAATAAAATCCGCCATCTTCTTTCTTTCTGCCCTGACATCTTGAGTGTAAGTCTTCATTCTCATACATTTGCCTTAGAATTACCTGTGGACATTTTCACCACCAGGCATCATGCTTGTGTTTCCGGCAATAAGAAGCTGTAAACTACAGGGGAAAAAGAATTTACTCTATTTGTTTTTAAAATTTTTAACTATAAAGGTTAAATCCCAAAGTTTTCCTACATTTTCTTCCTCAAAACTGGAGCATCTCTAGCTTCAAGTTTGATAATTGAGCATTTAAATTTGGTCACATTACTTTCTCAAACAAATCAGGTTTCAAGAAGTTAAGGAATAAAGGGGTGATGCGTCTTGGGTAGAAATTATCAGGATCAACAAAAGATGAGATTAGCTTGGTAGAGAGTGGGGGAAGGGAGCACCAGACAGAAAGAAAGTGTGATCAAGGACTGGAAGTTTAGGTTTCTGGGAAAATGGTGCCAAAGGTGGTAGGCAGAGTGTGACCCTCTCACAATAAATTAGCAAATAGAAGACAGAGGCCTATGTGAAGGACATGCTTTGGATGTATATAGAACAGGAAGGTGTCCTGAGTCATCTAGGAGGGTTTTGGAAAGAGAAAGAAGCCAAAGGAAAACCATGAGTTGCTCATCCCTGTGGCTGGAAGTGGCACATATACCCTGCCCTCAGGGCAAACTGCCTTGGTGGAGCCACTGGCTTACTGTGCTGCTCTGATCAGACTGTGAGGGGGCATTCCCTTGGAGGAAGAGAGGAATTAGATTGCAGAGGGGGCAGGGACAGACAGATGCTGAATCAGCAAGACTCAGGCAAACTGTAAGAAATTTAACCTGCCAGAGGGAAGTGGGTGGATAGCTTTCAGAAAGGCTAACCAGCTTAAGGAGACACTTTAGTTCAGTGGAGGAATTTCTTCCTTGCATATATGAGGTCCCTGGTTTGATTTCCCATCTCTTCTTAGAGGAGTGGTCCACCAGGTTATCAGGCACCCAGCTGATACTTTGATAGGAAACATATAGACATTCTTAGTTTATTAGCTTTTCTTGGATCTCATACATATATTTAAAAAGATTCTTTTTTTGTTTTCCTTGTTTTACTCACTAAAACGCAGTTAAAAACCTGCAGAGGGTAGGTTGCAAGGTGATTGATGGCTGAACACTGACAGCCTGAGAAGCTCCTTAGGAGCGAAAGAGGGAAGGCAGATTTTATTTATTTATTTATTTTTGTTCTTTTTGTTTTTGTTTTTATCTTCCTTTTAAAATTAGCTGCTGCTGTCTTATTTCTTGTTCAGTTTCCCCTTTCTTTGTTTCCTTTTATTTTTCTTTACTGATTTTTTTCTACCTACACTATTTCATTTCTTTCCTCCTTTTTTCTATTTTCTATTTTCTGCTGCTGTTCTTCCATTTCACCTCTGTTTGGTCTTCAACTTATTTCTGTTTTCCTTTTTTTCTGTATTCTTTCTTCTTTTACTTTTTTTTCTCTTTCCTTTTTTCTTTTCATCTTTTCTCAAAATTCTGGCCTCTTAATTCATTGTATATATTTCTCTCTATTCTGTTTCTCCTTTCATTGTTCCTGTTCTGCTTTTTCATTCTTATTCTCTATGTCTTGGGCTAATTATTCATTTTCCTAGGTCCTATAGGGTTCTGTTTCTAGCTTTTACTATTCTTTTTCTCTTCTTATCTCTTTCCTTTTCTCTGGTTCTAATTTGTTTTCCCAAGAGAACATAGACAACAGCAAGGAAATAGAATAAGATGAATGGAGTGTCAAAGTGAAACCTTACCACAACACAAAAACAACAAAAAAATAAAATGCTAGAGTAGAGAGAGACGCTAATCAACTGAATAAACCCATCAAGATAAACAGATGTCTAGACACCAACTAAATATTATAAGCCATACTAAGAAACAGGAAGATTAATAAAGTTGACAAACCCTTAGCTAGACTGAAAGAGAAAGGGAGAAGATGCAAACACATAATATAAGAAATGAGAAAGGGGATATCATCACTCACCCCACAGAAATATAGTATCATAAGAAGATACTTCTGAAAAATTCTATGCCAAAAAGATGGATAATTTAGAGGAAATGGACAAATTTCTAGAAATGCAGAGGCAGCTTACATTGACAAAAGAATAAATTTTCTTCTTTCACCTCAACAGACCAATGACAAGTAATGAGATAAAATTAGTCATCAAAAACCTCTGAACTAAGAAGATTCCAGTGTCAGACAGCTTCACAGGTGAATTCTACCAAACATTTTGGAAAAACTAACACCAATCCTGCTTAAACTCTTCCAAAAAAAAGAAGTGGAGGGAACATTGCCTAACTCATTCTATGATGCTAACATCACCCTAATACCAAAGCCAAGCACAGATGCCAGAAGAAAGGAAAACTAAAGACCAATCTCTCTAATGAACCTAGATGCTAAAACCCTCAACAAAATACTTGCTAATCGTATTCAACAACATATTAAATGAATTATACACCATGACTAATTGGGTTTCATCCCTGGTATACAAGGACGGTTCAATATAGGAAAATCAATCAATGTAAAACACCACATAAACAGATAAAAAGAAATCACATGTCAATCTCTATAGATGCATGTGGCAGTCTAATATAGTTATGGATTCCAAAAATAGATATTGGATTATGCTTGTAACTGGTCTGTTCCTCTGGGAGTGATTAAGTTATGATTAGGGCTTTGATTGGGCCACATCAGTAGGACAATGATTCCTACTCAGAGATAAAACTATATAGCAGAGCAGTGGAGTTAGCTGGAGTTTTGAGTTGGAGATCTGATGTTGGAGTCTTGAGCTGGAGCCCTGGAAAGTAAGCATACAGAGGAGCTTGGGCATGAGGAAAGAGAGAAGGGTGTGAAGAGAGAAGGCCCCAGGGAAAGACTAGCTGTCCACTTTATAGCCCACAGCTGGTCTTGTGCAGAGAACAAGCTGCTGAACCTGAGGAGAATCAAGCCCCAGGAAGAGAGGAAACCAGGAAGCTGGGCCCCTAACAGAGTTGGGTGAGGGAAGTAACTTATGCTTTATGGCCTGGTAACTGTAAGCTTCTACCCCAAATAAATACCCTTTATAAAAACCAACCAATTTCTGGTATTTTGCATCAGCACTCCTTTGGCTGACTAATACAATGCAGAAAAAGCATTCAACAAAACACAGCACCGTTTCCTGATAAAAACACTGCAAAAGATAGGAATAGAAGGAAACTTCCTCAACATGATAAGGGTATATATGAATAACCCACTGCTAGCATCATATTCAATGGTGAAATAGTAAAAGCTTTCCCACTAAGACTGGGAACAAGACAAGGATGCCAACTTTCACTGCTACAATTTAACGTTGTGTTAGAAGTACTTGCTTGAGCACTTAGGCAAGAAAAAGATATAAAAGGCATCCAAATTGGAAAGGAAGTAGTAAAAACTTACCTATTTGCAGAAAACATGATCCTATATATAGAAGGCCCTGAGAAATCTACAACAAAGCTTCTAGAGTTTATCAATAGGTTCAGTAGTTGGCAGGTTATAAGATCAATGTGCAAAAATAGTAGCATTTCTGTACACCAATAATGAGCAATCTGAGGAGGAAATCAAGAAAAAATCCCATTTGCAATAGCAACTAAAAGAAACAAATACCTAGGAAAAAATTTAAAGATATAAATGATTTATATGTAGAATATTACATAACACTGTTAAAGGAAATCAAAGAATACCTAAATAAATGTAAGAATATTCACTGTTGATGTGTAGGAAGACAAAACATCATTAAGATTTCTATGCTACCAAAACTGATTCACAGATTTAACAAAATCCCAGTAAAATTTACTGCAGTAGTTTTTACTGAATTGGAAAAGCTAACTATGAAATTTGTTTGAAAAGGCAAGGGCCCTGAATCACCAAAGATATATTGAAAAAGCAAAATGAAATCAGAGGAATCATACTACTTGACTTTAAAACATACTACAAGTCTACAGTGATCACAACTGCATGGTATTAGAAGAGCAATAGACATACTGCCCAGTGGAACTGAATTGGAGTTCTGATATAGATCTCTACATATACAGTCACCTGATATTTCACAAGGCCACCAAGCCCCCTCAACTGGGAGAGAATGGCCTTTTCAACAAATGGTGCTTGGAGAACTGGGTATCTATCTCCAAAAGAATGAGAAAGGAATACTACCTCACACCTTACACAAAAATTAACTCAAGATGGATCAAATAAGTAAATATAAGTGCCAAGACCATAAAGCTCCTAGAAGACAATGTAGGGAAGCATCTACAGGATCTTGTATTAGGAAATGTTTTCATGAATTTTATACCCAAAGCACAAGCAATGAAAGAAAAAACAGATAAATGGGACCACCTCAAAATTAAAAACTTGCACCTCAAAAAAAGTTTGTCATGAAATGAAAAGTTTGCCTACTCAATAGGTGAAAATATTTGGTAACCATATATTTGATAGGGACCTAATATTCAGCATATATAAAGAATTCCTACACCTCAAAAATATAAAGACTATTAACCAATTTTAAAAATGTCCAAGTGATTTGAACAGACACTTTCCAAAGAATAAATACAAATGGCTAAAAAGTACAGGAAAAGATGCTCAAAATCACTAGCTGTTAGGAAAATGCAAATCAAAACTACAATGAGATATCATCTTACACCCATTAGCCTGGTGGCTATTAAAAAAAACAGAGGACTTCAAGTGTGGGAGAGGTTGTGGAGGAATGGGAGCACTTATCCACTCTTGGTGGGAATGTAGAATGGTACAGCCATGGTGGAGGACAGTTTGGCCATTCCTCAGGAAGCTAACTATAGAACTGCCATATGATTCATTAATCCCACTGCTGGGTATATAACTAGAAGAACTGAAAGTAGGGACATGAACAAATATATGCACACCAGTGTTCATAGCAGCATTATTCAAAAGTTGGAAACAACCCAAATGTCCATCAACAGATGAATAGAGAAACAAATTGTGGTATATACATACAATGGAATATTACTTAGTTGTAAGAAGCAATGCAGTATTAACACATGGGATAACATGGATGAACCTTGAAGACCTTAAGTGGAGTGTAGCAAGCAAGCCAGGCACTGATTGACAAATACTACATGACCTCACTGATATGAATTAAACAAATTGAGCAGGTTCACAGAGCTAGAGTCTGGAAGGTTGGTTTACAGGATCCAGAAAGGGAAAGAAGATTGTGAGTCAATGTCCATATGAGCAAAATCTATGATAAGGTGGAAGGGTGTAGTTGTGCTGTGGATGTGCATAACAGTTCTGTAGTGATGTTATTGTGTTAGGTGGTGCTGGTCTGTGAGGGGTATTGAGTGGGGAGGGTGGGTTAGACTGTCTATGGAACTGGGGGGAGGCTTGGGGGAGAGAACAGTAAACTCTGGGGATTTGCAGGTATGTGGTTGAAAGTACAACGTTGGGAATGTTCTTTTGGAAAATATGGCAGGGGAGAGATACTGGCTTGAGGTGTTGGATGTTGAAGGCACGTGGGACAGGGCACACCTGAGACAGGCTTATAGGGAGTGCATAGCATTCATCTTCCCATAGTGTGTTATAGCTGGGAGTGGAGACTCGTTATGAGCAGGAAGGTGTTGGACTGCCATCATGAGGAGTCCTGCTATGATTGCAAGTAGAGGGTCGGCAGTCTCTTGAGATTGTAGGCAGTGCCTAATACGGGAGGACAGGCCAGTATGTCAAACCCTCAATATTGTTGCAAGTAACTATGAATCTTGTCCTTAATGAGTTAATCCTGGTGGGTCCTGAGGGGAGAAGGAGGGAACAAGAGAACAGATGGAACACTGGACATTTTTGGGGTGATGGAATTGTTCTACATGATCTTGCAAGGATGAATACAGACCACGTCAAACTTCATCAAAATCTATAAAAGTGTATATTCCAAAATTTAAACAATGTAAATCACTGACAATTGATAGTATCAGTGTTTCAATATTTGTACATCAATTGTAACAAATGTACCATCCACATGTAAAGTGTTATTAAATAGGGGATAGTGGAAAATGCAGAGGTTGTTGGGTATATGGGAGTCATCTATATTCTGTACATGACTTTTCTGTAACCTAAAGCTTCTTTGACTACAAATGAAAAAAATAAATCACTGGGTAAATAAATGGAAGCAAATGTCACTGTACATACAAGACAACAGATCTTTCAGCAATGAAAGACATAATGTCAACAATTTTTAATTTTATATTTTTTATTTTATTTCAGACTTTTAAAAAAATTGTCTTTTTTTACTTTTTAAACTATCATTATATCATTTCCCATTAATTGTATTCATTTATTTTGTTGGCTTCAATTTTAAAGAAGTTTTGGATCACAGAATGGTTAAAATGTGGCAGGGGAAGATCATTGGTGCTGGATGTCAGAGATGTGGGATGCATGGGAGGAGGTTCACCTGGGGCCTACCTATAAAACATATGAATGAGTTTAAGTATTCATGTAGCATTGTCATAGTGTGTGGAGATTCACACTATGAATCTAACAAAGAAATATTGAATTTCCATCCTGGAGATTTCTGCCACATTCTGTAATGTGACAGCAAAAATCTCCTGGGTACAGGGGCAGTGACTAGTGAAAGAGGATGGGCCATTGGTGGGCCCTTGATTGTGATGACTGTACTTATGAACCTTTACTTTTCAAATAAAAACTTAGCATAGTATTATAGGGTGCCTAAGCATTACTTCCTGAGAGCCTCCTTGTTGCTCAAATGTGTCCTCTCTCTAAGCCAAACTCAGCATATAAATGCTGGGACATGATTCCTGAGGATAAGCTTCCGTGGCACTGAGGGATTACTACCAAGCACCAACTAGCAATGCAACTGGAAAAATACCATGACCAAAAAGGTAAAGGGTAAATATAGATGAATTTATATGGCTAAGAGACTTCTAAGTGAGTTGGGAGGTCATTTCAGAGGTTATGCTTATGCACATCTCAGCAAGTACTCATTGACTGCCAAAGTAAATATAACCTCAAATACTGGGGCTCCTGAGGGCTCTGGAGACATCCAGACACTATAGGCAGGGCAGACAGGTCAGGAGTTTGGCACCTAGACAGTTGGCCTACTTTGGAATTTATGCTCCCCAGTGTGATAGAGTTAGACTTAGTTGTGTTTTCCCTACACATGGCTCTGCTGCCCCTCTTTTTGAACCTATAGTTAGTACTAGAGTTGATTGGTGTATGTCCAAGAGACTTAAAGCTTTGGGCTGTCCATGTGCCAGTTGGGCCCTGAATTGGAACAGACTTGCAACACCTACTCTCCAGTTCATTGGACTCAACCAGGACAACTAACAAGGAGATGATGATTGACAACAATCATCTCAAGGAACAGAGAGAGTCTGCAACAGCAAGCAAGAAAATCCCATCCATCTGTCCCATGGAATCAAAGCCCCTCTCAATTAGAGGTGGAGTGGACATCACCATCACAGAATCCTTAGGATTGGAGAATGTACAATGGACCTAGAGTAGACTTATGGTTGTTCTACTGTAGACTTGTGATCCTAGTAATGGAAGAACTTTTATCATGGATGTGGAGGCAGTGGCCACTGGAGGTTCTGAGGGGAGGGAAAGGGAAAAATGCATGTAATTTGGGAACATTTTTGGAACTTGGGAATTATCCTGAATGATATTGTAATGACAGATACAGGCCATTTTAGATCCTGAATTACTTGCAAAAATGTGCAGAGAAAGTGTAAACTACAATGTAAGGTATAATCCACACTTAGTGAGCGTTCTCCAAGATGTGGTCCTCAATTGTGGCAATTGTACCACAGTAAAGAAGGATGTTGTTGATGTGGGAAAATGCGGGAGTGCTAGGGAGCAGGGCATATGGGAATCTCCTATGTTTTTGTGAAAATTTATGTAATGTTTCTTTTAAAATAAAAAATTATATTTAAAAAGATTAATAAAAAATTTTATAATCAAATTTAGAATAATTCAGAAAAGAAAAAGGAACTTGATATGTTGTCACAGAATAAGCACATAATGAGCCACTTATCTAGTAGAAAAGAAAAATTAATTTATTAAAGGAAATTCAATAAATATGCTTT
>JAQZBX010030923.1:0-26515 GCA_029593785.1 Cabassous unicinctus
CATAAATATTGAATTGCTAACTCAACAAGGTTCATGTAGGGAAAGAAATGGGAACTACAAAGGCATATGAATAGGGGAACCATACATGGTAGATGACGGAAGTTTCTTTGCAAAAGCAGTCTCTGAGCTGGATGTGGAAGGATAAAAAAGAGTTAAACAAGCAATGGGTTGGGAAAGCAGTCCATGCAAAGGGGAAGGTATGCAGAAGGCTTGAGGTAGGAAGGAGCTACAGTAGAAAGAATCAGAACAGAGTAAGATGAAGTTGCAGAGGCAGGGAAGAAAGAAATGATGTGGGCAGTGAGGGGTGCCTTCCTTGTAAACTAAGTGAAGGACTTTAACTTATTCAAAGAGTAATATGAGATATTGAAGGGCTTTAAGCAGAGAAAAAAGATGATAAAAGATCACTTTGATCTAGTGTAAAAATAAACTGAAGAGAACAAAGTGAACCAGAAGAAACCATATCTTACCACTGTAAGGCAAGAAACAACTATGCCTCGGTAGTTGCCGTGGAAATAGGGTAGAGTGAATGGATTCAAGAGTTACTTGGAAGGTAATGGTGATGGCTGGGATGGGATATGGCATATGCGACAGGGAGATTTCTCAGGAAAAGCATCTAGAGGTTCTGACTTGAACTTTTGAGGACCATTCACTGGGATAGGGAACATAAGAGAAGCACCATGTTAGAAATGAAAATTATGAATTAAGTTTTAGACATGTTATGTGTGAGGAGCCTTGGAGAGAAGTTAGTTAAGAGGTAGGCTATGTGGATCCAGGGATCAGAAGAGATATGTAGGCTATATTAGTAAACGTGAGAGCTGCCTCTATATAGGTGGTCACTGAAGCCTTGGTTAGAGGTGAATTCACTTGGTGATCAAGTATAGAGCAAAGAGAGGAGGCATGGAATGGAATCTTGTAATGATTTGTTATTGGAAGATGTGCAAAGGAAACAGAAAAGGAGCCTCCAGATAAGCAGAAGGATATCCAGGAGAGTGTTGCATCATAGAAGCCAAAGTAAGATTGATCCAAATAAATGGAGTGGTTCACCATGTTGATTTCTCTTAAGAAGTCTCATAAGGTGAGGACAGGAAATGTTACTGGATTTAGTGATATAGAGGTCACTGGTGATGTTAGCAAGAGTCATTAAGATGAAGTGATGGGGGCAAAGGCCATATTGGAGCAGGTTGAGAAATGTGGATGGGAGGTGAAAAAGAGAGACAGTGAGTATAGAAAATGCTCCAGAAGGGTTGTATGTGAAGGAGAGGGGAGAAACAGAGGGAACTGGGTTCAAAAAAGATTTGTGGAAGTATTTTTTGTTTGTTTGTTTTAATGGGAGAAATTTGTACATGTTAAAATATTAATGAGAAGGATACACAGGAAAGGAAAAACTAGGATTCAGGAGAGGAAATGAATAAAAGATAATATACGATTCTTAAAACAAATGCAGAGAGTGGAAACTAGCGAGCCAAGAGATTGTCCTTAAATGAATCTTGATCTTGGGAGATTGGTCTGGACCGGAGATGTGAATTTAGGATTGGCGTTAAAAGCCATAGTGGAGAATGGGTCACCCATGCAAGTACGGAGAGTGAGAAGAGAAGAGGGCCAAGGGCCAAATGCTGGGAGATGCCAATGCTTAAGGAGTGGGCAAGATAAAGGGAACTACAGGGAAGACTGCAAAACAATGCCCAGATGGATCACAGGAGAGTAGAGGTCTGGAATCCCTCCTCATCTCATATCTGGTTCACCAAAATAGCCTCCTAACCAATTTTCCAACTGTTTAATCTCTAACCCAATGTATTCCAATATCCCACCAGAACAGGAATGAGAAGAACATGGGAGAAGAGAGGTAAACACAAAACAGATGTTTGATGGATGAAAGTAATGAACAACCTGGATTTCCATTTACCTCCACCATTTCCTTGCTATGTAACTTTAGGCAAGCCCTCTTGGTCTTTCAATTTTAGCTCTTTGATCTGTAAATTAAGGGTAACAACATTTTATTTAACAACTTCATAGGGTTGTCACAAGAAATACACGAGTTACTGGCTGTTGGAACATTCTGAACACTTGTAAATCACAACACAAGCATGAGGAATTATTATTAATCTTGAATCACTATTTGCTTCATGGTTCATCCTTTTTCAAATAGCTCCATTGGCTCCCTTTCTTGGCTCCCAGCAAGGTAATAGATGGTTCTGTCACCACCCAAAAGCCATTGCCCTTCCCTTTTTTAGGTCGTTCCAAATCTGAGTCACAGTTAAACTAATGTAATGCACTTCGCAGGTAGAGTTGGCAAGATGTGCTCCATTTGCTTTTTGGCCCAGTCTTTTAATTGGACTTGGAAGTAAACAGCACCCTATAGGGTGAAGACAAGAATGTGATTTGGAAAAAGAGAAAAAAACAAACTAAAGGATTCTTTAGTTCTCACACAAACAAAATAATTTGGAATATATGCAGTTTCCCAAGGGCATTTAGAGCTTGAGCCTACTTGCTAAGTAGACCCATTAAAGTCTACACTGCTGTGCTGTATTTCAAGACCCCTCATGATGTCACCCCAACACTGGCCTCCATTTGATTCATGAAAATCATTTAAGTCTCCCCATTGCCCACCAAAAGGCCCATTTTTGCCCCCACACCTTCCCCTATATGATGCCTTCCCTGAGCTATAGCCAGCTCAAGCCTGCTCTTATTCCGAAAGACTATCTCAACCACTCTAGCTCCCACTAACTTCCTTCTCCTCTGAACTTCTCCAGAACTTATAGTCCAAACCACAGTTTAACGCATCACGATAGTGTCTGCCTGACTCTGCCATTATTCTACAAACATAAGCCTTTTCTCTGCAACTAATGTCATTGACAACTGACAATATCATTAAGCAACTGTGACATTCCAGATGCTTTATAACCATTATCTTATTTAAGATGCACACTCCTCCCATTCTGCATGTGAGGAAATTAAGTTTCACAGGACTAAATGGTTTGCCCCAAGTGGGCAGGTGTTAAGGCCTACTTGGTGTGACTCTAAAATCACCCCTATATTTCTCCTTAAGAGTAGCATCTATCTCTATGTCTTCACTGTGATTCCTATCACAGCACCAGCTACAAAGGAGATGTTTATGAATCTGGGAGAGAGATAGGAGGGATGTCGGAAGACCGCAAAGAACGATACTCTATTTCAATATTCTTCTGCATGCAGAGCATATCAACCATATTCCAGTTCCTATCACCATAATACTGAACCATATTCTCAGATAGCTTTGGGGACAATGAGAATTTTTTTTCCTATTCACCATTAAACAATATTTTATTTGCTAATATTTCTAATGATATTTTAATCAGAGCAGACTGTGATTTTCACAACATTTTAAACAGAACAATACTTTCTGTATTTTAGCACTTTAGCCTACTGGAGTGTTATTTGTGTTACTGTGAACTAATATATGCACATTCACTGCAATTAGCCATCACCATGGTAATTTTATGCCTTTTGTTTGCGTCTTTTGTTGCACACGCTCATCAAGGAGATTGAAGCTTTACTGATGAAGCAAAATTCATTACCTACCACTGTATTTAAGTGCATCAAATTTAAAAAAATGTTTTCAAACCCTGATGGCATTCCCTTTCTGTCTTACTGCTCAGGGATAAATAAAATATACTGTCCAGTGTCCAGCAAGCAGCTTTCATTTCCTTTTCCTTGACCTGGAACTGGCAGATTCTCGGATAAAATGGTCTTGGCTTTCAGTGTGAGCACAGGGCCCTGAGAGCTGGCAAAGTCTGCAAACCTTCCAGAGCAGGGGTTCTTAACCTTTTTTGTTCCACGGACCCCTTTGCCAATCAGGTGAAAACCAAAGACCCTTTACTAAGTCCACACTATACTGTGTATTATTTAATAAATATATCATACTTGCACCAACACGTCCCCACAAGAATAATGGGGTTTTTTTTATTTAAATTCAAGCTCATGGACCCCTTGATAAGAGCCCCTGCTCCAGGGGATCCCTTCCATTTGCTTGAATGACCAACCGGAATATGGTTGATATACTATGTGGCTAAACTCACTTTCTACATCAAGCACAAGGCTAAAAGTGCAGCTACAGCAGGTTGACTGCAAAGGTAACTACTGTAACCAGCCCATCCCAATACTCATGTGTTACTCCTCCCATCAGGAGGTGGAGTCTTTTTCCCCTCCCCTTGAAATGAGCTGGCCCTGTGATTTGGTCTGACCAAGAGAATACACAAAAATGATGTTATACAAATTCTGGAGCTAGGCCTTAAGAAGTCATTTTCACTCTTTTAGGTTCCAGCTGCCATATTAAAAAAGGATGAGGGACCATGCGGAGAGATAGTGAAGCCTAACCAACAGCCAGCCACTCCAGCCACCTGAGACGAGGTGAAACCATATTGTGCATTTTAGCTCCAGCCAAGCTCCCAGCTGAATGCAGACACTTGAGTGGCTCCAGCCAGCACCATGTAGATCAGAAGAACCTCACCGCTAACCTCAGCCAACCACAAATTCATAAAAAATAAATGGTTGTTGTTTTAAGCCACATCATTCGGCGGAGGGAGGTTATGCAGCAATAGCTGACTGATACAGCAGCTAAGAGAAAGGAAGATGCAATGAGATCTCTGATTGTCACTGTAATTTAGTAGAGAAGGTACAGCCCCTGCTTCCTCCCTGTGTGTACCTTTCCCCTCCAACCAGACCTCATTCATTGCCTCCACTGCCTGCTTTTTTTTTAACCTTCAGAACACCTCTTGAACCCTAACTGTGTGATATTTCTGTGTGATTTTCCTTTACCCTCTTCCCTCCTCCCTCCACTCCTCTAGGCTACCTCTGATCTCTGCACCTACAATAAGTATTTCTCTGGTCATCATGTAGCCAAGCTGTTTACCTGTCTATCTCCTCCATTTATCCACATTGTCATTTTTAGCTTTACATCTCCAGCATGAGGGCTAGCATAGACTCAGCCCTCAATTCATGTTTGTTAAATAAATAAATGCATTTCTACCTCTGTACCCCTTCCCTAACCTGGAAGCCCTCTTCTTTTCAGCATCTTATATCTAATTTTTTCTATGAGATCTTTTCTGTCTTTCTGATCACAGTAACCTCTTATCCTATAGCTCATTCTATGTATAAAACTCATTTAAGAGTTAAACACCAAAATAATGTTTAATCTACCTATTCCTGGTATATAAACTCTCTCATTTAACCCTCACCTTCACCATGCAACAGGACTCAGCTTTTCTTCCTATACTGTAATTTTTGTCCATCCCACTGCTGGCAAACCTATAATGGTGGAGGAGTTGCTAATCTAATGGGTCATAGCCTGCAACATTCAGTTAGTTCACTACTCTGCCATAGAAGTGGGGCCCCAGGTCCCATCCTTTCTTCCTGTCTCCTGACTTAGGCCTAGCTCTTTCAGACAGACCTACCATTTTCTCCCTTCTTTTCTACTACATGTACTTGAGATGGATAAGTATGCCACTTGGGAGCTCACACCCCTATACAGGTACTCCTCAGTGAATGGGTCTCAAGATTTAGATTTTATAGGGTGTAGTGGGGAAGGGATAAGTGGGAATTCCCACTACAGACAGACTCCCAGCCACATGCTCTATTCAGCTTATATCAAAAACCCTTACTGTGGTAGGACAGCTTCTAAGATGGTCCCCAAATGTCCCTACCTCCTGGTATTCCCACCCTTGTGTGAGTCCCTCCCCTCGAGGTTGGGCTGCCCTAATGACTTGCTTTTAACCAATAGAATATGGCAAAGGCGATGGGATATTACTTTTGTGATTGTGACTTCCACTTTGCTAACAGCTTCTGCCTTGCTGACTTTAATGAAGCAACCATCCATATTAGAGAGGTCCACATTGAGGCCCTCAGTCCAATAGCCTGCAAGGAACTGAATCCTGCCAACAACCGCACAGGCAAACTTGGAAGCAGATCCTTCCCTAGCCGAGCCTTCAGATGAGATCCCAGCCCTGGCCAACCTTCAGATTGCAGCCTCATGAGAGACCATGAAACAGAAGACTCAGCTGAGCCATGCCTGAATTTCTGACCCACAGAAACTGTAAGATAACAAATGTGTGCTGTTTTAAGCCAAGTTTTGGAGTAATTTGTTATGCAGCAATAGCTAACTAGTACAAGCTAACTAGTGGAGATTGGGGGCACTTGCTTAGATATCCATAATATATTACTTGGAATCACACTTTTATTGTGGGTATAACTTCCTTGAGAACCCTGTGGAGATGAGAGGTGATGAGAAAAGTAGGATTTGACCATCCATGGATTTTCAAAAGCACACCTTAACCTAAGATTGAGTGTTATTATCCCCGTTTAAGAGCTGAGAAAAGGGAAGCTCAGATAGGTTGTTATTTGCCCACATTTCATACATATACCAGTCATCTAACTCCAAATACTATGCTTCCTCCTCTCCAGTATGGCCGCCAACGTCATACTGATGACTCGGAAACTTTAAGCAAAGCCTCTGTGCTTCTCTTAATTAAATGGTAAGCAATAAGAGTGCAGGGACTCCTCGAACATGGTTTTGTTCCCTGTGGCACCACACGGGTGATGCTGGAGGGGGCCAAGGCAGATGCCTGTCATTGCCTCCCTATTACCCCACAAACTCTGCCTTCCAGGCAGACTGCTCTAATGCCACCTAACAACATCTCTTACAGGAATACCTCCATCACTATCCAAATAAAGCAATTCAGATTGGGGGATGTTTTCTGGATATGAAATGATTCTGCTGTTTAACATAGATTGTTTTACGATATTAATAAAATTAAGTGTTCTGGGAAATGCCTTTTAAGTGAATGGGTCTAAGTCCAAGGTTTTAGAAAGCTTTTAGCTTAAATGCAAACCCAATGGACATTTGAGACTTGACAGCAATTAAGGCAAAGTCCTGCAGAAGGCATAGGATCCACAGGGTCTAGATCCCCTAGTCCATGCATCCCTGTGGTCCAATTTACCCAGTAGAGCTAAAGTTCAAAGACTTGGGGTAGAGGGTGGGGAGTAGGATGGGAAAAACCAAAGAAAATGAAAAGTAACTGTATTAGTCAGTGTGATGGTTAGGCTAATGTGTCAACTCAGCCAGGTAATTGTGTCCAGGTGTTTGGTCCAGCAAGCACTGGGCTAATTGTAATACAAGAGCATTTATGGATTTCGATCACCAGTGAGTTTACTGCATGGATGGCTGATTACATCTGCATCAATCAGGGAGATTACATCATCAATGGGTGATACTTTTATCCAATCAGTTGAATGCCTTAAAAGGGGAAGTGATTTCAACATTCAGAGAGAATTTCCCAGCTCTTCGTTGGACAGGCAACTTCTCCCAGAAACTCATCAAGGACCTTTCATCGGAGCCCCTGGTGGTTTGCAGCCTGCCTGCGGAACCTGGACTTGTGCATCCCCACGGTCGCGTAAAAGACTCTTATAAAATCTCATATTACTGATAGATATCTCCTGTTGATTCTGTTTCCCAAGAGAACCCTGACTAATACAGTCAGCCAAAGAGGTGCTGATGCAAAATACCAATAATCTGTTGGTTTTTATAAAGGGTATTTATTTGGGGTAGCAGCTTACAGTTACCAGGCCATAAAACATAAGTTTCTTCCCTCACCAAAGTCTGTTGCCACGTGTTGGAGCAAGACAGCTGCCTACATTTGCCAGGGTTCAGGATTCTTGGGTTCCTCTCTTTCCAGGGCTCCGTTTCTCTTCAGTCTCAGCTCCTCTGTGTCCTCCACAAGGTCAGCTGTAGACTATGAGGCTCTCTAGGCTTTGCCTCGCTCCACACGGCCAGCTGTGAACCATCAGGTAAATGGCTCGTCTCCCTTCCTGGGGCCTTCTCTTCCTCACAACCAAGCTCCTCTGTGTGCTTGCCTCCCTGGGCTCCAGCATTAAAACTCTGCATCAGAACTCCAACATCAAAACTCTCCAACTCTGTCCTTTGCCATGTCTTTTATCTTTAAGACCCCACCCACCAAGGGGCGGGGCTCAACACCCTACTGACGTGGCCCAATCAAATCCCTAATCATAACTTAATCATGCCCAGCTGAACAGACCAGTTTACAAGCATAATCCAATATCTATTTTTGGAATTCATAACTATATCAAACTGCCACAGTAACTATTGCTTGCCAGCAATTACGTTCAATTTTTTTAAAAGGCTCCAAGGTAAAAAGAGGTAGAATTGGAATTTTAAAATTTAGTTTGCAACTCAGCAATCTGTGATTCGCTATGTGGCTTTGGGTAAGTTATTCTGCCTCTCTGAATTCAGTTAAGTGGAGAGCACAGCACTTTCCTCACAGAGGTGCTGTGAAAAACAACCAGGAAAAGGTGACCAGCCCTGCTCTGTGGACTGAGAGATGCTATACATACATGAAGTACTATTATCATTGGGAGCAGCAGCTGCTGCTATAGCAGCAGTGATCAAAATAGCAATAAAATAAGGTAATCCTCCTTAGTGGAACACTTTGGATTTTGTCCACAGATAATGGACGATCTTTGAGTTAACATCACTCCCTAAGAATGAGATATGACGAAGCACCAAGGTCGAGTCAGGAGACAGAAATCACATCAGTTGTTTTACCAGCAAAAATGCATTATAAAGAATTGCTATCCTGGTATAGAATTGTTAATTAGGTAACTGGCATATCGTGAAGGCAGCAACTACAGAAGGTAGCTGCCACCCTCGGATGACCGGCCTTCCTGATTTGCCTAGAACTGAAAGAGTTGCCACGATATAGGTCTTTCTGTACTCTAAAACCTGGAAGGTCCTGGAAACCAGAGGAAGTGGCCACCTTCCACCACCACTAGGGCCGGGAGAACACGGACCAGACTGTTTAAAAAAAACCACAGTCTGGAGGAGGAGCCTGGTGGAGATAGAGCCCAGACGTCTGAGGAGGGGGCGCCCGCTGGGGGGTGCTGGTGTCTCCGAGGAAGCCCAATGAAGCTGGTTTTGTGAGTGCTGAAAAAACTACAGACCTGACGGAGCTGCTGCTACGGGAATGAACTGGAGCTCTTAGGGTGAAGAAGCATTGCTGGGGAGCCACTCACAAGAACAGGAAAGACAAAAAAAGAAGCAAATCCCTTCTCTCTCTTGTGTCCCCCATTAACAGCTGGCAAAGCAGAAACGTAGTTTGCAGAGTCCCAGCCTCAGCATTGTAGAGCAGAGTGCAAAATGGTGGGTTTGAAGCCGGGAGACAGCAGCTTAATAATTGGCACAAAGGACATCAAACGTAAGTAAGGAAGAATATTTTGTGGGCCCTACTTGGGAATTTATGCTCCCCAGTGTGACAGAGTTGGACTCAGTTGCGGTTTCGCTACACATGGCTCTTCTGCCCCTTCTGTTTGAACCTATAGCTAGTACTAGAGTTGACAGGTGCATGTCCAAGAGACTTAAATCTTTGGTCGGGCCCTGAATCTCAACAGAGTTGCAGTAAAGGATTTAATCAGAGAATTGTCTTTTTCAAAATCCTTCCCAAGTCCCTGGATCCAGTCTACCTAGGAACTCAGGAAGAAGGGAATTCCTGTCAAGTGTTATTCTCGCAGCTCCTGCCCTCTGACCCATTTGGTGGGTCTAACCACTCCTCACCCCTCCCTGCACTTTAATGCCCACCAAGAAACAGCGTAGGGTACCAGCCGTCGCAGCAGACCTGACACTCAGCCAGGGCATGCTCACAGTCTTGTGGCCTCCTCCCGGGAGCCGTGCCGCCTGCTTTGCAAACTTTTAGACCGCTGAGCTGAGAAAAGCATTAGGCAGCTTTAAATATTGATGTGGGTTATTATTCTTTGATGAGTCACCACAAATCCAATAGCACAAGGCCAAAGGCGGGCACATGGGAGCCACCAGATCACTCTGCTCCATTCCTTACAGATTCGAGTCTCTAAAAGAGGACTCAGAGAGGGCCCAGAAGATACCACAGACCACTCACCACCCAAGGAGGTGACGCCAGACAATGGCAGTGAATGTGTGCCCTACTCATATGACTCAAGACAGCCAGCAGCAGTCTCCTACACCCTCTTTATACGAGAAAGAAAGCCTTTTTCCAGGGATTTCTATTCACTAGTTTCCCATTAGCCTATTTACTTGGCCTTGTTTTTTCTTTTCTCTCCTCCCTCCTATTCTTCCCTTTTTACCTATCTTTTTTTTCCCCCTTCCTCTCCATTCATTCTTCTGTATGTTGGCCCATCTTTCCCTCTTCCTCGTGTCAGGTCCCTATCACTCTGTTGAATGCTCTTTCTCACTTCCCTCTCTCCTTGCGGCTCTCTGTCCATGTGTGCGTGTGTGTGTGTGTGCGTGTGTGTGTGTGTGTGTGTGTGTGTGTGTGTGTCTTCCCTGATGCTCTCTCTGTCTTCTATGACTTCTACACTTCCCTTTGGCTGCCACTTTCAGCTTTGCTCTCTCTGCGTAGAATAAGAGTGATATGACTCTGTCTTCTAAGGAAAGAGAAGACTCAGTTTAATTCCCTTGCTGCCTTTGTCAATGAAAAGAGGGAGCTGGGACAAAGATTAGTTCAAATCAGGATGCAAATATGGAATCACATCCACATGCTAAACAACGAACCACAAATGTGCAGGTCAGTCCCAACACATGTTTATTAAGTGCCTACTAAGCATCAGGCTACACGCTCATCACTAGGGACTTAACGAGGTGTCAGATGGAATATATGTGCCACCAGTCCAATGGTCTGGTAAGGGAGGTAGACCTGTGAGAGAAGCTGTGTGAAGGGCATCTAAATCAGTCCAGGAAAGCTTCCTGGAGGAAGTGATGCTGAATCTTGAAGAATGTGCAGATGTTAACCATTAGCAGAAATGAGGATGGACATCCAAGGCAGAAGGTATTCAAGAACCCACAAGAAGGGGAGAGATTCCAGAGCACAAGGAGTGGTGTAGGAAGAAAAGGAAGGGAGAGCTAGAGTGCTGGGAAAGGGTTGGGTCATGCAGGGTGTCAGGAGCCAGGCTGTAGTGGGTACTGTCAGTGCCCCTCCCATTTCCCCTGGCACCCGGCATTCCATTGACAGTTTCTTTCTGCAGGTACCTGGTTCTCACTGTGTGAAAGCATCCTCTGGCCACTGGAGCATGCTTCGTCCCTAGGCAGAGTATACCAGAAGTGCCAGGTAGTTAACACCCCAGAAGTGCACTCAACTAATGATCAATGGGAGTCTTTGGAGAAAACCTAAGTTCATAACCCCTTGAGTGACATCTGTGAGGCACATCATACACTGTCTCCCAGGTGTACCCTGCAGGGTTGAGCTCCAGTTGCCCACAGGGACCATGTGCTCATTAGCACACCCTGTATTGGCTGCCTTCCCTTCCCTGTCTCACGTCCCTACCTCCTCTAGCATTCTCTTCTAGGGAAACCCAAACTAAGACTCAGGCTATTTAAGTCGCCTGTAGGCATGAGGGAGCCCATGAAGGCTTTCTAAGTAGAGGAATGGCACACCCAGATTTATATTTCAGAAGGACACTCTAGTGGTTGGTTTGGAGAGTAGATTTGAAGCACAAGACAGAACCATTTAATAGGCTACTGCAATGGTCTAGGCTAGAGACGATCATAGCAGGGGTGAAAAGGTAGGGTCAGGTTCAGAAACACAGAGAACAAGAGGAGCTTAGGATTAGCAAATTTCCATCTATTCTTCTATGGAAGCAACAGACCCCCCCCCCCCAATAATGCAGTGATGAAAACCCGAAAAGAGGAGAGGTCTGGCACCAAGGGGACCCAGAGTGGGTGGCCGAACCTAGACCTAAATAGTTCTTTCCCTCTTCCCAGCCTAAGTCAGCAGAACCATGCAGGAAGGCTGAGGGTGGGGGCAAACCTGAGGCTGTCTGTAAACTAAGCTAACCTCAAGGTTGTTCCCCATCATCTCCTGTACCAGCTAAGGCCCTCTCAGATGGCATCTCTGGTGTGCATGTTCTGGGCTGCCAAGCCAGGAAAAGTCCATGTCGAAGAGCCAGAAAAACACCACTTTGGGAACAAGACGGACCTGAGTTCAAATTTCAGCCCTGGCACTTCCTAGCTTGTAACCTTAAGAAAGTCACCTAACCTCAGCGTGTCCAACTGTCCCTGTTTGTCCAGGACTGAGGGGGTTGCCAGGATGCAGGACTTTCAGTGCTGAAACTGGAAAAGACCCAGGGAAATGAGGACAAGTTAGTCACCCTGCTAAACCCCTCAAAGCTTCCATTTCCTCCTCTGTAAAAAGTGTAATGAGAAAACCTAGTGGTTGTGAAGACAAGGTGGCTGTGTTTGTGCCAGAAACACTCTGTAAATCCTTAATATTCCATCCTAGAGACTTCTTTGCTTAAACAAATATATCAACAATAATGGTAAAAAGGAAAAATAAACAGAAAAGCAACACTAAAGATGTGGAGGAAAGAAAGGGGTCTAGATGGGGAAAAGGAAATCAGCAGAGCCAGCAACCATAGCCAGTGGAGTCTATAATTGTTAGGCTCTTTCAAACCCTGCTGGGGCATTACAGTGACTTGTGCCAGAGGAACAGAATGGAAAACAGCTCTTTCTCTGGGCACTCAACTCGGAAACCACCAGAAGGAATGCTCAGGACATTATTCTGTGGCCTTCTTTTCAGCCCCTTCTCCCTAAAGACTGACATACTTCTCCCCATCCCTCTCCCCACTGCCTGCTCCTGAGAGGTTTTACCCAATCTCCTAGTGCGGACCATTGCGGCAACAACATCTAAGTTCAGGTGTCCTTGCAGGTGACATGCGCACTGCGAGTTTCTCGAGTTTCTCGCTCCTTGCCCATGCCTGACAGGCATAAGCTTCTGACATAATTGCTTAGTTGCCAGGTACTGTTGAGTGAGGGTTTCAGCTGCTTCCTTTTGATAAAGACTTAATTGTCATTGCCACCTAAGTGTCAAGTGCATCTCTCTGTGCTGAAGGGTTATTGGGAAAACTGCACTTTATTCAAACACGAAACTTTGTTCAAGCAGAAGTTCTAGCCAAATGAGGTGCCTCAGTAGAGTCTCGGCTGTCAGGAATGGAGATTTTACAGTCCCCTCACAAGGAATGGAAAGGTCCCTCAATTCAGGGCCTGGGAGCCAAGGATTTCAGGAGCAATACTAGCAGGGGTCTGGGAAAGGTCACTGGACCACAAGTCAAGACCTGAGTTGTAGTCCTAGCTCTGCCCCTATGAGGCCATGTGATCTCAGCTGGGTGAATCACTGCATTTCTCAATGAAGGCTCCCCATCTATAAAATCAGGATAAGGGTACAATCCCCAACCTGGCTATTGTGCAGGCTTCTTTAGTAGTAGGGCATTAAATCAGTTTATAGACACTAAGGTCATACTGAAAGTATTAAAAGTAGCTAGACTCTGGAAGCAATCCAATAATAGAATGGAAGAATAAACTGTGGTATGTTCATATAATGGACTCCTATACAGATATTTAAAGAGAACAAACTACTGTGACACAGAACTACATGGATAAATCTTACAGATATAATGAAGAACCAAAGAAGAGTCTAGCTATTGTATGGTTCTACTTACATGAAGTTCAAGAACAGGAAAACAAATCTGTGGTGATAGAAATCAAGATAGTGGTTATCTCGGGTAGGGGTGAGGATTGACTGGAAAGGGGCATGAGAGAATATTCTGGGTGGTGGAAATGTTCTCTGTTTGATATGGGTAGTGGTTCCATGGATGATTGCATATGCAAAAATATGTACGGTTGTAAACTTAATATGCATGTAATACCTCAATTTAAAAGAAAAGTATGAAAGACTAGATTTTTAATCTGGATCACTGTACTGGGAAGAATTCATAGGCACATTTTTTCTGGACTAATTCATCCTTCTCTATGACCTCAACAATTCTTGGAAATTAAAGTAGAAAATATACAGCATTTCAAAATGGGAGGCAGTGCCATCTACAACTTAAAAGCAAAATGTACACATGCATTTACACAAATACAAAATATACTGCCAGCCCTTGGCTACTAACAGAGACGAAAACCTCTAAATGATCTACTGTCAAGCTTGATCATGCTGATTTGCTTCTGATCCGAGCAGAAGGAAAGCAGAGTCTCTGCAGTAAGACCGAAAGTACTGCTTGGTTTAACAGAGGGAAATATGATTAGAATGCACCAAGGCAGAAATAATGATTCGCCTCCCCCCAGGACCAGCCTGCCCTCCCACCTGCACCCACAACAAGTCTTGCATTGCTAACGAGAGGGTGGTGGGCAGCCGATGGCATCACAAATCCATCCTGACTCATCATGCAATCAAATAATATACAGCCTGAAAAGCCCAAGCACTTCCAGAAGAATGGTTCTCATGGGCACATGGCACAATCATCCCCATGCCTCCAGGAACTAGATGGAATTCTGTCTTGAGGTCAGATTCCCTAGAAGAGCCTGGGACAGAGTAATTTATTGAGACGGGTTTCAGGAGAAATTTATAAGGGAGAGAAGGGAGCAGAAGAGGTCGGGGGAAGGATGTCTGTGGTCACAGCTTGAGGCAAGCTTCGTCTTGATTGAATTGCATCACAGTCAGTCATTTGCTGTGGACTATTTCCCATGGACTATTTCCCAGTGGGACAGTGGATAGGTAGGTTGTTTACCTACCAGAGAGGCGGCTACCATTAAGCTGAGGGCAGTTCTCTGGAAGAGGTGGCAGCTGTGAACCGTTAGCATCCAGCCCTCACAACAGCTAGAGCAGGAATGTTCCAGCCCAGTAAAGGGGATCTGGGCAGGGCACCAACAGGCCTTAAACACTACCTGTATGCTGACAACCCCAAGTTTACATCACTAGCCAGACCTCTCCCCAGAACTCCAGACCCATATATCCAACTGCCTGCCCAACATCTCCAGGTGATATCTATAGATATCTCAAACTGAATTTGGCCCATATGAGCTCCTGATATTCATTCCGAAGCCAACTCCCTTTGCGGTCCTCCCCTTGTCGTAAATGGTGAATTCCAGTATTTCAGTTGCTTGACCTTGATTTCTCTCTCCTGCTAACTCTGCAGTCCATCAGCAAATCCCATTGGCTCTACCTTCAAACTATAATCTAGAATTGGCTCTCTTCTCATAATTCCCACCACCATCATCCTAGTCCAAGCCACCATCACATCTTACATGACCCGTTGCAGCAGCCTCCTCATTGGACCCCCTGACTTAACCCTTGTCCCCCTGAGGTCTAGCCTCAACACAGTTGCCAGAGCAATCCTGTTAAGGAAATCAAACCATATCGCACCTGGGCTCCAAGGCCTCCAGTAGTCCCATCTCATGCAGAGAAAAGCCAGAGTCCTTACTTTGGCCCACATGGACCATACCCTTGGGCTGGTGTCTTGAGCTCCTGCCTTACTGCTCTTCACTAGGCTCACCCACTCCAGCCGCCCTGCCCTCCTGTTCCTCAGCCACTCCAGGCACAGTCCTACCCCAAGCTCATTGCACTTGCCACGCCCCCTGCCTGGAAAGCTCCTTCTCCAGACAGCCTCACGACTATGCCCTCACTTCCTTCAGGTCTCAGCTTAGAAGTCACCTTCTCAGCGACAATTCCCCTTGTCCCCCAAACTCCCACCCCCAAGCATTTCATATCACCCTTCCCTGATTTAACTATTTTGTCCTTAGTATATATTACTATCTAAGATATTACATATTTTAATTCTCTTTCTTTGGCTTATGGTCTCCATGGGGGTAGGAATCTTTGGTTTTTTCCCCCATTACTATAACCTCAGTACCTAGAACAGTGCCTGGCACACAGAAGGCACTCGATAAATATTGGTGCCTAAATATTTAAATAAAAGAACGAAATATAGAAATCTATACATAAATACCTATAAAATATTTGGAGGAAATATACCAGTAGAATTATGAATAGCTTTTTTTATCTTCTTAGTTTAACTGTCTCCTTAGGATTTTTTAAAAAACTTTCCACAATCAACTTTTATTTTATATATATATATATATATATAATTTTAATATTAGCTTTTAAGATTTTTTGAAATCCCCCTTCTCAGAAGGCTGCACCTTCTGAAACTTCCACTGATTGACCAGGAAATCCTATTCCCAAATTAGGCCCTGTGACCAGGAAGACAGCAGATGAGCCCATCTTACCCTCTGGTTTAGAGAATCCAGAGTGATAAACATGAGGTTCATAGACAGGAGATGGGCATTAGGGCGGAGGGAAGTCCCCTCTTCCAGGGGCCTTGCAAGCAATCCCAGCATCTAAGGCAGTGCTTCTCACCACTGGCCTCACCCAAGAATGTCAGAAATGCAAATTCTTGGCCCCTACCCCCATTCCAGACCTACTGAAACACAGGGGATGCACCCAGAAACCATGGTTTAACAAACCCTCCAGGTGTTTCTTAGGCTCACTAAACTTTGAGATCAAAAGATCTAAATTGGGAGTGGATGTGGCTCGAATGGCTGAGCTCCTGCCTCCCACATGGGAGGTCCAGGGTTCGGTTCCTGGTGTCTCCTGAAAAAACAAAAGCAAACAACAAGCAAAACAAACCAAAAAAAACCAACTCAGGGAAGCCAATGTGGCTCAGTGGTTGAGAGCCGGCTTCCCACATATGATGCCCCGAGTTCAATTCCCAGTCCCCAGTACCTCAAAAAAAATAAATAAATAAATAAAGATCTAAGTCATTCAAAACAGGATTTCAGATAGAAACAGGGCAGTGGGAAACAACTTGGGGTCAATAAGAGTGAGGGAGGCTAAGGAGAGAGGAAGAAAGTGCCTCCTTGGTTCAGGAACAGGAAATGTGGCAACCATTGGAAAAAGCTCATGGAAACACCTCAAGAATGGACCCCAAGTCTGTGTTTGCTCACATGGTGGACCTCATGCCTGGCACAGAACCTATAACATATTAAACGTCTGTTGACTAAATTAAAAGTGAATATATGAATGAATTAGTCAAATAACTTGTAAATATATCATGGTTCCATGTGAGCTGCAATGGTAAAAATTGCAAAATTTTCCTTAAGATAGGAAACAAGAACCCAGAAATCCTGTCAGTGTCATTTTATCAGGAGGCCCACCACTATGATACCCAAATGCTCAGCAATTGAATAGGACATACTTTTACTAAAAACTTATTTGTTGTTTATCTCAAATTCAAATTTAATTGGGCATCCTGGAATTTTATTTGCTAAATCTAGCAATTCTATTGTGGCCTAAACTGTCTCCTTGGAACAGGCCTGGAAAAGCTTCCCCATACCCCATTATTCAAAGGAAGAGTGAGGGGTTACAGCCTTCTGCTGTCCCCTCCTTTACCCCCAGAAATGCATAAGGGTATCTTGGAAGGCTCCAGGCTTTGCTCTCTAGGACATTTGCTTGTTTTCTCCCATGCCTATGAGCTTTATTCTCTCTGCTTAGTAAAATCCCATTCCTGTCTCCCCATCTGCCTTGAAATTCCAACCTGCCCTTTAAGGCTCATTCCCTCTCCATTGAAACCTTCCCTGGAACTCACATGCATGCACCCTCGAATCTGAGTTAAACTTTTCCCTTTGCATGAGCAACACCCATCCTAGCAATATCACCCTTAAACGGGAGGCACCTGTAGATATAAAGGTCTCTTTCCTGCCCCCCGCCATTCGCCCCAGCAACAAATCCTTGGGGCAGGACTGAGTTCAATCATTATTCTGTTCCTAGCACTCTAATACTTGTGTGGTGGTTTGAAGCTGTATGTATCCCAGAAAAACATGTTCTTAAATTTAATCCATTCCAGTGGGTTGGAACCCATTGCAAGTAGGACCTTTTCATGAGGCTACTTCAGTTAAGGTGAGACCCACCTCAGTCAGGATGGGTCTTAACCTTATTACTGGAGTCCTTTATAAATCGAATGAATTCAGACATGAGAGAGAGAAAACCACAGAAGCAAGAGCTGAAATTAACTAAATCCGGAAGTGCCATGTGACAGAGGAGCCAAGGATAGCTGGCAGCTAGCCTCAGAATTCCACAGTCTTCAGGAAGAAAGAATCACCTTGATGATGCCTTGTTGTGGATATCTGCTCAGCCTCAAACCCATGAGCAAATAAATTCCCATTGTTTAAGCCAACCCATTTCATGGTACTTGCTTGGAGCAGCCTAGGAACCTAAAACAACCTGGCTCTCAGAAAGTGTTTGAAATGAATGAATGATTCATTACACAGTAACTTCTCAGGAAAGAACAGTCTTTAATTCCTTGGCAAGGAATCAACAGATTTGAACTGGTGGGGAATGGAGGAAATCCTTACATGTGTCTGGCCTTAGAAAACTCTCTTCTTCAGGATATGTCAATGGCCTCTCAGCCAGGAAAACACAACCTGCAAGGAGCACACATATTTCCTGTAGTGCAATTCAAGATCTAGCAAAGCCAGTGGCAGATAGACTAGAACTTGGATTAATTTCCCACAGCCTAGTCAGACGTGGGCCTGAAACCCAATAACCAAACCCGATCACACCCATTTGCCAGCAGCTTTGCCAGGGACCTCTCAGAACTGTTCTTAAACTACATATCATAGCTTCTGCAACTCATTCTACTAAATTTTGTCTAACTTAGTGCCCATTAAACTAGGAGCCAAATTCTGTTCCTCAGCCAGCTTCCTCTCACCCGCCAGGCCTGGAGGACATCTCTTTGTTGGATGGTAACCTGGATTTCCCTCCTAATAGCTGCATGGGTCCTGAACACCTGTTCTTTATGCCATTCTATGAAATATTTCCCAATTAAAGCCTAGGAGAACAATGAAAAACAAAGCCCATCTGCAAACAGAGAATTACACATTCAACAGTAATAGCAATACTAGGTCATGGGATGGGTCATTAAATCACTGAATATGTACATCTACTACAGAAAAAAAGCACACTTCTGAAACATTTATGGCTGAGATTTAAATCTATTGGAGTTGAGTGCCCCAGGACAGCTCTCAGCCAGGCTCTGAGGCCTCAGCTCAGAGCCAGGGAAGGCAATCTTCATCACTCTACTGGTAAGTGCCCAGGAAAAAAATCTGTCTCAAGAGATGATGGAGCAATCTGCATAGTTTCAAGATGAGGTTAGAGAATGCAGAGAAAATTTCAATGAGTATCTTCTGCTTTCTCTTCTAAACTTTGAGTATTACTTATAGTCTATAAAGAAGAAGGGCCTAGTTATCAGCAAAACAAAACCTGGGCTTACCTTCTTTTGTGTCTGCATGGTGTCTTGAAAGTGGTGTCCATGAGATGGGCTTGCTACTGAGGGTGGCTTCCATCAGAACTGAGGAAGATAGTCTTAATGCCCTTTAGGTGAAAAAGTGGTCCCTGGATTATGCACCATTACTGCCACTTGCTAGTCAACATTCTTTTATCATTGGAACCACCTGGTGAGCTTCCACAATCTCTTTTGCCCTGGAATCTTCTTCCTTTATCGTTTTACTGGCTGACATATGCAAACCATGTAAATCCAAACCTTGTGTCCTCTAGGATGCAGGACAAGAGATGTGAATCCAAGCAATACCATTGATGGCAAGATGTACAGCAAAGCCCTTCGGGGCTACAATGTGCCAAAGTTAGATGAGCTCAGGTGGGGGGAGGGGGAGACGAAAGGAACCTCAGACCTCTGACTGACAGTCAAAAGCTCCTGCCCAGAGCCCACATGCAAAGTGCAGAGTAAGAAGTTTTACAGATGGCTCCCTCCACTAGAAGAATGAATGAGCTGGAAAAAGAGAGTGGAATTAACTAGGTGGAACCCTGGAAACAAAACTGGCATCTAGAACAACTGCAGGAGTGCCAGAGAAAGCAAAAGGCTGCCGAGGGTTGAATTTTTTTAAGTGAAAGCAGGGACCAGTGAGCAGCCCCCGAACCTCAACCCCGAGGGGGCTTCGGCAACGCTGCCAGATTCTGGATTCTGGAAGCAGCCGGCTGGGGCCAGGGCTGGCAGAAGAAACCTTCTCCTCCTCCAAAGTTGGGATTGAGGGTTGAGGTCGTTCTGGGGGATCCCTGAGGGACCAGCGGGGAAGCTGGCCTAAATTTCCTCCCTCAGGGTAGCAGCAACTTCCGGCCTCTCATCTGAATCCCCCGGAAGTAAAATCCAGTGCATCTTCATTGGCTGCTGTTTTTCTTGTTTGGCTGGTTTTTCCCCTGAGTGTGGGCATTTCCTGGTCTGGCCGAGCCCTCAGGGCCCAACCCAGATGCTAGTTTAGTGTCACCCCTCTCAGCAGCAGCGTCTTCTGGCCTTATACCAGTATCTAATAGAGCATAAGGAGTCAATGCGTGTTTTTTTTTTTTTTTTTTTTTTTTTTTTTTTGGTGGGGAGGTGTTAGTTGGTTTTTCTTTTTTTTTTTTAATTAACACAGTTGTAGGTCTACAGAAAATTCATGAAGAAAGTACAGCGTTCCCATACACACACACCCCACTCACCCGCAGTTTTCACTATTATTAACATTTTGCATTAACGTGGTATCTCTGTTACATTTGATGAAACAACATTATACTTTTAAGTGTGGTCCAAAGTTTATATTATGTTTTTGTGTGGTTTTTTCTGGTAACATATATACACCCTAAAATTTCCCATTTATTCCACTTTTATTTGTACAATTCAGTGGTGTTAATTTTATTCACAATGCTGTGCTACCATCACCAGCGTCCATTACCAAAACTCTTCCATCATCTCAACTAGAAACGCTGTACCAATGAAGCATTATTTACCCATTCCCCACTCCTGTCTAGCCCATGGTAACCTGTATTCTAGTTTCTGTCTATGAATTTGGAAATTCTAATTATTTCATGTAAGTTGATAGTACAATATTTGCTCTACTGTGTCTTATTTTATTCAACATCATGTCTTTGAGATTCATCCTCATTGTAGTATGCATCAGGATTTCATTCCTTCTTACAGCAGAATAATATTCCATTGTAGGTACAGACCACATTTTGTTTAATAATTTATCTTTTGATGGACACTTGGGTTGCACCCACCTTTTAGCAATTGTGAATAATGCTGCTGTGAACATGGGTGTGCAAATATCTGTTCAAATCCCTGCTTTCAATTCTTTTGCGTATATACGTAGAAGTGGGATTGCTGGGTCACATGATAATTCTATACTTACTGAGAAATCATTTGCATTTCTCTAAAAGCTAATGAGATTGGATATCTTTTCATGTACTTATTGACCATTTGTATATCTTCTTTAGAGAAATATCTATTCAAGTCTTTGGCCATGTTTTTAATTGGGTTGTTTGGTTTTTGTTGTTGAGTTGTAGGAGTTCTTTACAAATTCTGGATATCAAACCCTTATCAGTTTCCAAATATTTTCTCCCATTCTATAGGCTATCTTTCTACTTCCTTGATAAACTCCCTTTGCACATAAGTTTTTAATTTTCAAGAAGTCCCATTTATATTTTCTTTTTCTTTTGTGGCTCATGCCTTTGGTGTAAAGTCTTTAGAAAACATTGCCTGAACATTGTCCTGAAGATGTTTCCCTATGTATTCTTTTAGGAATTTTATAGATTGGGTTGAGGTAGGGGTCCACTATGATTCTTTTCCATATGCCTGTCCACTTTTCCCAGCACCCTTTGTTGAAGAGACTATTCTTTCCCCATCAAGTGGATTTGGCACCCTTGTCAAAATTCAATTGCCAAAATCATCAATTGCTGGTTCTTTTGTGCTTAAGAGTTTAATTCTCAGATTATCCCTTTCCTCTTGCATGTGATTACAGGCTGCAAGGAGAAGCCAGGCTACACTTCTACACTTAGCTCAGAAATCTCAAGTCAACTGCTTAAAATTTCCAGTTTCAATCCAACATCAGAACACAACTTCGCCAAGTTCTCTGCCACTTTATAACAAGGATAGCCTTTCTTCCAATTTCCAATAAGACACGCATCATTTCCTTCTAACGCCTCATTGAAGGTAGCTTTAACGTCCACATTTCTACAGTCTATTCAAAGAAATCTAGGATTTTTCTATCAAGTACCTCACAATTCCTCCAACCTCTACCTATTACCCTGTTCCAAAGCCATTTCCACATTTTTAGGTATTTATAATACCCAATGCTTTCCAGTACCAAAAACTATTTTAGTTTTCTAGCTACTAAACAAACACAATAAAATGGAATGGCTTAAACAATGGGAATTTATTGGCTCACAGTTTTGAGGCTAGGAGAAGTTCAAAATCAAGGTGGCAGAAGGGTGATCCTTTCTCCCTAAAGACTGGTTTTTGTTTGTTTGTTTTGTTTTGTTTTGTTTTGTTGTATTAAGACTGACTATTGTATTCTGGGGCTGGCTGCCAGCAATCATTGATCTGTGGCTTTTCTGACACATGGCAATGCACAGGGCAGCATCTTTCTTTGTGGGTTCCATTGACCTCCAGCTTCTGACTGTTCCCCATGGCTTCTCTTTCAGTTGCCATTGCTTATACGGACCTCAGCCTGAGTGGATTAAGACCACCATCACTCGGTTTTAGCACATCTTAATTAATAACATCTTCAAATATCCTATTTATAAATGTTCACACTTACAGGACGAGGGGTTGGGAGCTGAGCATGCCTTTTGTGGGGGGCATGATTCAATCCCTAATAGATTTTGTTTGCTACTATTTTGTTGAGGATTTTTGCATCTATATTGATGAGGGATATTGGTCTGTAATTTTCTCTACTTTTGATGTCTTTACCTGGCTTTGGTATTAGGGTGATGCTAGCATCATAGAATGAGTTAGGAAATGTTCCCTCCTCTTCAATTTTTTGTAAGAATTTGAGCAGCATTGGTGTTAATTCCTCTTTGTATGTTTGGCAAAACTCACCAGCGAAGAGATCTGATCCTGGGATTATCTTGTTGAAAGGTTTTTTATTACTGATTCAATCTCTTTACTTGTTATTGGTCTGTTGAGATCTTGTATTTCCTCTTGTGTCAGTGTAAGTAGACTGTGTGTTTCTAGGAATTTGTCCAGTTCATCTAGGTTATCTAATTTGTTGGTGTACAGTTCTTCATAGTATTCTCTAATTTTTTTTATTTCTCTGGAGTGGGTAGTAATAATACCTCTCCTTTCATTTCTGATTTTTTGTTATTTGCATCCTCTCTTTTTTAATTTGTTAGTCTAGCTAAATGTTTGTTGACTTTATTGATCTTTTCAGAAAACCACATTTGTTTTCATTGATTCTCTATTGTTTTATTATAATCTATTTTATCGTCTCCATTCCTATCTCTTTTTGGCTCTCTTTTTCTAGTTCCTCCAGGAGTGAGGTTAGGTCTCTAATTTGAGATCTTTCTTTTATAGTGTAACCATTTAGAGTTATAAATTTACCTCTCAGCACTGCCTGTGCTGCATCGCATAAGTTTTGATGTGCTGTGTATTCATTTTAATTTGCCTCAAGATATTTCCTAATTTCCCTTGTGATTTCTTCTTTGATCCATTGGTTGTTTAATTTCTACCTATTTGTGAAAATTTCCAATTTTCCCTTATTAATTTCTAGTTTTATTCCATTTTGGCCAGAGAAGATACATTGTATGATTTCAATATTTTTCAATTTATTGAGACTTGTTTGGGGACCTATCATGTGGTCTATCCTGTAAAATGATCCATGAGCACTAGAGAAGAGTATTCTGTATATTCTGCTGTTATTGGATAAAGTGTTCTATGTATGTCTGTTAGGTATAGTTGATTTAGAGAATCATTCAAGTCTTCTATTTCCTTATTGATCTTCTCTTTGAATGTTCTATCCATTATTGAAAGTATT
Organism: Cabassous unicinctus; assembly: GCA_029593785.1. NCBI lineage: Eukaryota > Metazoa > Chordata > Mammalia > Cingulata > Chlamyphoridae > Cabassous > Cabassous unicinctus. The sequence continues at coordinate 23,651 of JAQZBX010030923.1, forward strand.
TTATTGAAATCTCCTAATATAATAGATAACCCTCTATTTCTCCCTTCAAAACTATCTACACTGGCTCTATATATTTTGGAGTTCTGCTGTTAGGTGAATATATATTTATAATTGTTATATCTCCTTGTTGAATTGACCCTTTTACGAGTGTATGCTGTCCTTCTTTGTCCCTTGTAACAGTTTTTGAGTTAAAATATATTTTAACTGCTATTAGGATAGCTACCCCAGTTATCTTTTTGGTACTATTTGCAGTATATATTTTCCATCTTTTCACTTTCAATTTGCTCATGTCTTTGAATTTAAGGTGAGTGTCATGTAAACAGCAAATACTTGGTCATACTTTCTTATCTATTCTGCCAGTCTCTGCTTTTTGCTTAGACAACTTAATCCATTTACATTTAAGGAAACTATTGGTAATGCAGGACTTCCTTCTGCCATTTTACTCTTTGGTCTTTGTAAGTCGTTTACCTTTTTTGTCCCTTAATTTTTTCATTACCGGCTACCTTCATGTTTTTTGGTAGTAAACTATTTTGAGACCCTTGTCATTTCCTTCTGTGTATATTTTGCAGATATTTTCTTTGTGGTTACCATAGGGCTTAAATTTAGTACCCTAAATCTATAAGAATCATGTTTGGTTTGATACCAACCTAACTTCAGTAGCACATACCAACTATGTTCCTACACTGCTCCATCCCAGAACCTTTTGTTGTACTTGTTACAAATTATATCTTAATACATTGTGTGCCCAAAACCATAGATCTATCATTAGCTTTTATGTCTTTGTATTTTCAAATTTGTAAGAAGTAAAAAGTGGAGTTACATACCAAAAATACAACATAATGGTACTGGCATTTATAAATACCCAGGGGTTTATTTTTACTCTAGATCTTCATTTCTTTATGTCACTTCCATCTACTGTCTATTGTCCTTTCCTCTCAATCCGAAGAACTCCCACTAGCACTGCTTATGAGACAGGACTTGTGGTAACATACTTCCTCAGGTATTGTTTCTCTGGGAATGTCTTAATCTCTCCCTCATATTTGAAAAATAATTTCACCAGAAATAAATTCCAGTGGAAATTCTTTTCTTTCAACACTTTAAATATTACATCTCACTGTCTTCTTGCCTCCATGGTTTCTAATGAGATATTGGCACATAATCTTATTGGAGCTCACTTGTATGTGAAATGTTGCTTTTCACTTGCAGCTTTCGGAGTTCTCTTTGTCTTTGGCATTTGAAAGTTTAATTACAATGTGTCTAGGTATGACTGTCTTCAATTTTATCCTGTTCAGGGTTCACTTGAATTCTTGAATGGGTCTATGCATATCTTTCATTAAATCTGGGAAGTTTTTTTTCCCATTATTTCTTTGAATATTCCTGCTGCCTTTTCCTCTCTTTTGTCTCCCTCTGGAATTCCCATAATGCATATATTGGTACACTTAATAGTGTCCCACTTGTCTCTTAGGCTCTGTTTACTTTTCCTCATTCTTTTTTATTTCTATTCCTTGGCTTGAATAATTTCATGTTTCTTATCTTCCAGTTCACTGATTCTTTTTTCTGTTAGCTCCAATCTGCTATTGAAAACCTCTAGGGAATTTTCTATTTCAGTTATTGTGGTCTTCAGCACCAATATTTCTGTTTAGTTCCTTTATATAATTGCTATATCTTTATTGAGATTCTCATTTTGTGCATATATTGTTTTCCTGATATCCTTTAGTTCTCCAGGTTTTTCTTGACCTCTTTGAGTATATTAAAGATCATGTTTTTTAAGCCTTTGTCTGTTATGTCCGAAGTCTGATTATCTCTGTTGATGGTTTCTGAAGTTTTATCTTATTCCTTTGGATGGTCCATCATTTCCTGTTTCTTTGTATATCTTGTAATATTTTGTTGCATATTGTACATTTTAACATTTTATTGTTTTAACTCTGGGGTAGTCCCTGAGCTGTCTATATCTTAAGTTTTTATCCAGATAGTGATATGACAGAAATTTGCATGAGTGCTAGGAGTTAACAAAAACAAACAAATGCAAAAATGAAAAATGCCGTCTTGGTCTTTGCAGACTGGCTCTGTGTTGGATGAAGCTCTTGTTCAGAGTTTAGCCTGCCTATCAAGAAGATCAGTCCAAGGCAAATGAGAACTACAGGGTCTTCTCCATCTTTCATGAGCATATGTCTTCTCCTGGGCTTTAGCAATTGTGACTTTAGCAATTCTCCCATTACAAGGATCCAACTATCCCTTGTACTCTCTACAAAATGAAATAGACATACCCCTCCCAGGTGCTCTATTTTATGTCTTCAAGCCAATGATCCTTTGCCCCAGGATGTTTCTTACACTGCTTTAGCTGTCTACAAGTTGCTTCTGCATGCAGGGCAAGTTCTAGGATGATGAGCTAGAGATGACTGTCTTGGTTCAGTCTTACAGGCTGCTATCCAATACATTGCACAGACATATAGATACCCCAGTGCTATATGCTCCCTCTGAAATAGGGCAAGGGACACAAAATGTTAGAGTAGGCTGGCTCCACACTACATTGGGAAGGTGCTGGGGGAGGGACCAGCAAGGGTGCATCCAGCACCTATCATTTTTAAATTGTGTTTTCTTGTTTGGCACTTGCCCAGGTACTGCAACCCTTTAACTGTTTTCTGGAGGTCTGTGTGGGAATGGAGCCCTGGAGCATCTTTTGTCCCCATCTGATTGACTGGCTGTCTGGTTGGTTTTTTCTTTCTCTCTTTTGTGTTTTTGAGTCCAGCATATCCCTGAGGGATGAGCAAGGAAGCTAGCCTAGGTTTCAGCCTCAATAGCAGCAGCTTCTGGCTTTCCACTAGTGCATAACAAGAGACATTGAGGGGCAGTGCGCTTTCTCTT
>JAQZBX010030924.1:0-26571 GCA_029593785.1 Cabassous unicinctus
CTATTTATTTCCTCCATTTTATTCTTTGGTTTTCATATGTCATCTTGTTTTTGTCTCTCTTTTTACTCTTTTGGTTATCCTTTCTGCTTTTCTTTCTTCTATACTCTCCTCCAAGCCTCTCTCTCCTGTCTTTTTCTTTCAGGTTCTAAGGCTTCCTTTAATATTTCCTGCAAAGGTGGATTCTTTTTTGCAAACTCTCATAGTTTCTGTTTGTTTGTGACTACTTTATACTCACCTTCATATTTGAAGGACAGTTTTGCTGGATAAAGAATTCTCGGCTGGCAGTTTTTCTCTTTCAGTTTCCTAATTGTATATCACTGTCTTCTCGCCTCCATGGTTTCTGAAGAGAACTCTGCACTAAGTCTTACTGGACGTCCCATGTACATGATCGTTTGCTTCTCTCTTGCTGCTCTGAGAATTTTCTCTTTATATTTGACATTTGACATTCTGAGTCGTATGTGTCTTGGTGTAGGTCTGTTTGGATTTATTCTCATTGGGCCCTATACATTTTTTTAAGGATTGATTTATTTACTTTTATCCATTTTTACCCCTCCCCCGTTTTTGCTGTTTCTGTGTCCATTCACTGGGCAACTCTCTGTGCCCATTTCCTGACCTCTTTTCTCACCCTTCTCCTCCTGTCTTCCCTGAGATTCAATCCTCGGAATCTCCGATGTGGGAGAGAGGCGTCCTACCGCCTGCGCCACCTTAGTTCCTGGTTCAGAAAGCCATTTTCTCCTGTCTGAGCTGAGCCCCAGAGACCTTTTCCCATATCTTTCTCCCCCTCCATGCACCCAGCTCCTGCCAGCTTCACGTCAAGGCCAGCGGTTGCTCCCCTGCTGTTCGTGAGCCTTTAGATCTCTGCATACTAGCTGTCTTGTCATTTTTGCAACAGTTTGGATCATCATCTGTCTTTGCTCTGGGTCATGTTTTTCTGGTGAGTGTTCAGTGTTTTGTTTTCTTTTGTTTTGTAGCGTTTATGTACTGCTGTCAAGCTCATTCTTTCTTGCTAATTTATCTTTGAATGAGATGAATATTCCCTAAATCTGTTTTTAGCAAGAAGTTCGTATAGAAGAGGATGAGTGCTGTGGCCGTGCTCTCATAAGTGATTGTTAGAAGCCAAGGATTATGTGTGGGGTTTCCCCCCTCCATTTTAATAAAAGTAAATGCAGGACCCGACACAAAAGAACATATAAAATTTATATGTGCGGCAGAAAGAGACCGAATCACAGAATCCATCCCATTGTGGCCATCACACAGGTCGAGAAACAGCCCTGAGATGCTCTCTGCACCTGCCATCAACCACATCGAGGGCATCCAGGCAACCAGCATCCGGAATTTATATTTCTCAATGAGTCGCCTTTCTTTGCATTTGATTACAATCCTCGTATTCTTAAAGACCACGCTGGAGAGTTTGCATGTCCTTTTGCACTGTATTGCTGTTTTGGATCTCCTTTTCTCACCCCACACCTCGTTGGCAATGTTCTTGCATGTTTGGACACTGAGCAGGGTCTGCAGGCAGTTACTGCAGAGGAGGCCACTGCCATGGCTCTTCCACAGCTGGTTTCTCCCATTCTTCTGTTAATGTGCATGTGGACTGTTTGCTGCTTTAAACAAGATTTCACCTACATGAGGGACACATGTGCAAAGTTTTATGTAGCAATGGAATTGCAGGGTCAAAGGGTATGCCCACTCTCAACCTTCATTGGTTAAGCCAAACCTTTTTCATAACTGTTTGTGCCAATTTAGACCCCCAGGCCCAGTGTAAATGAGTTTCCACTGTGCTATGTCCTTGCAAATACTTTGAATTTTTTGTTTATATTAAACCTTCACTTTTCACCCTGCCAACGGGACAAGAAGAAGGCTCCCCTTCCTCCTTCACCAAAATAACTGTTTTTAGTCATAGCAATTTTCTACCACCCACTGTCACTCTCTATATTTATTTATTGCTGTTTCCTTCCCTCTTAAAGGTAAGCTCCAGGAGGTAGGCATTTCATCTGCCTTTTCAAAGTTGTTCCACAGGGTCGAGGACGGTGTAGAGCACAAGGTAGGTACTCAAATACTTGCTAAGTGATCGCGTGAAGGAAAAACACAAAATAAATCACAGGTATTAAGGCAAACACACTAAGATACGTACAACCTTAAAATTACACACTTGTTACGAGGCCCAGTGCTGAAAAGGAACCTGCAGAGCCGTCTAGAAAGCGCTCCATTTTCCTCTCTCCTGCGTGGGTGAACGTCTCATGAATTATTTTCTCGCTGTGACTCAAGTTGATTTTTTCATCCCTTTCTATCCACCTTCCACCCCTTCCTCCACTTCTTGAGACAACAACAACAAATCCTGACCAGTTTTAACCCAGTCCTGTCTGGTCTGAGTCCACCACTCATCCAGGGCCTCTCACCCACGTCACGAGCAGCCGTTCCCACCCTCATCTGACCCTTTGCCTCTGAGAAGGGTGCCCTGGTATTGACCACGCATCCTTCTCGACCCCTCTCCTCCCTGGGCTCAGTGGCACCACATTTGTTCAGCTCTAGTTTTCCCCAGTTGTTTTTTTTCCCCAGATATCTGGTTTAGGACCCTGGAAGCAGAGGCTGAGTGTAGGATTTAGGAGCAGCACATTTGTAGAGGTAGCGAGGAAGACAACAGAGGGTCCAGCAAGGGGTCTTGGCAGCCTGTGGGTTCAGGTGAAGTCTTGCCTCAGCCTGGTCCCAGGGGTGCTGTGGAGTGTGAATTGTACTGCAGAATCTGTCCTGCCTCCAGGCAAGGAACCCTTTCATCCCTGCCCCTCACCCCATATCTGATCCTTTCTCCCTGATACCCTCATCCCCAGCCCAGGCCTCGACACCCCCTTAAGGTGTCTACTTGGGTTTCTGGGAACAGGAGTGAAATGGGATTTTATTGGTTTATTCTGGCACCTTCCTTACTATTCTGAGGATCTCCTTAGAGAGGTGCTACCTAACATCTTTGAGGTCTAAGATGGTCATCTTTGAGAAGAGGATAATTGTCATGTTCTCAACTCAAAAAAATTGTGCAATGCCATCACACACATACACAATGTTGAATAAATTTCCAAGGACTTTGTGATCTCAGTGGCGCTCACCCATGGGCTCCCAGTCAAGAAGGCTTCTAGAGGCAGCTCTGACTTTGAAGCCTGCAGGGCTCTGCAGAAGACAGTCAGATGGGGCCCAAAGTCCCAGGAAGCGGCTGAGCCTGATATCAACACCAAAGACATAAAAAGGAAAATTACAGACCAGTACCTCTTATGAATATAGATGCAAAAATCCTCAACAAAATACTAGCAAACTGAATCCAACAACATATAAAAAGAATTAATACACTGTGACCAAGTGGAATATATCCTAGGAATGCAAGATTGGTTTAACACAAAAAAAATCAATACACCATATCAATAGAATCAAGGTAAAAAAACCCACACGATCATCTCAATGTACAAAAAAGTAATTGACAAAATGCAACACACCTTCACAATAAAAATACTCAACAAACTAGGAATCGAAGAGAACTTCCTCAAGCTGATAAAGGGCATCTATGAAAATGTCACAGCTGAAAACACATTTGACAAAAGACTGAAAACTTTCTTCCTAAGATCAACAGCAAGACAAAGATGTCCTCTCTCATCACTTCTATTTGACATTGTACTGGAAGTTCTAGCCAAGGCAGGTAGTAAGCAAAAGAAATAAAAGGATCCAGATTGGAAAGGAATTAAAATCATTTTTGATCCCAGATGACATGACCTTTTATATAGAGTGTCCTAAGCAAACTACTAAAAAAAAATTATTAAAACTAATAAAGGAACTCAGCAAGGTTAGATTCAAGATCAATATTTAAAAATCAATGGTTTTTTATACACTTTCAATGATCAATTCCAAATGAAAGTTAGACACTTCTGGGAAGATGCCATTGAAATAGGTCAGGCAGGGCATAGTGCTCTTACAAAACAGGGGAGGAAGGGCAGAAGCCATCAAAGGAGCTGCTTTGGGGATCTGCAGACCAGGAGAGTGTGCAGCAACTGTGAGGGATTGGGGACATGGAGACGAAGAGACAGAAAGGAAAACCATGAGTTACCCTGAAACTGGGAAACGTGCCCATCCCCACCCTCAAGGTGAATAGCCTCCATGAAACCAGCAGCTGATAGCAGCCAACTGAGTGGGTAAAGGACATATCCCTCCCTGGGAATCCTGATAAGACACAGGGTTTAAGACAACTCATCAATGATGTTCACACAAATCTCCTAAATCAATTCAAGGAGCTGAATGGAAATACGGCTAAAGTGATAAAGGATGTTAAGACAACACTAGGTGAGCAAAAAGAACAATTTGAAAGCCTGCAAAGAAAAGTAACAGAGTTTATGGGAAGGAAAGACACAGTGGGTGAAATTAAAAAATACATTAGAGGCATATGACATCAGATTTTAATTTGCTGAGGACAGAATTAAGGAATTAGAAGGTAAAGCATCTGAATGTGAAAAGACAGAATAACAAAGAGAAAAGAATGGAATACTTGAACAGGGTCTCAGGGAATTGAATAACAGCATGAAACACATAAACATACATGTTATTGGTGTCCCAGAAGGAGAAAAGAATGGAAAACTGGCAGAAATAATATCTGAGGAAATGACTGAAAATTTCCCAACCCTTATGAAAGACATAAATATCAATATCCAAGAAGGACAATGCACCCCAAACAGAATAAATCTGAACAGACCTACTACAAGACACCTACTATTCAGAATGTCAAATGTCAGAGATAAAGAGAAGATTCTGAAAGCAGCAAGAAAAAAGCAAAGCATCACATACAAGGGACGATCAATAAGACTAAGTGCTGATCTCTTGTTGGAAACCATAGAGGCGAGAAGGCAGTGGTCTGATATATCTAAGATACTGAAAGAGAAAAACTGCCATTCTGTATACAGCAAAACTGTCCTTCAAACATGAGGGTGAGTTTAAAGTCTTCACAGACAAACAAAAACTGAGAGCGTTTGTCACCAAGAGACTGGATTTACAAGCGACACTACAGGGAGTGCTGCAGCCTGAATGGAAAAGACTAGGGTGAGAGGTGTGGAGAAGAGTGTGGAAATGAAAATCATAAGTAAGGGTAACTAAAAGGATAAAAAGACAGGCAATAATAAGATATGACAATGGAAAGCCAAAGGATAAAATTGAGAAAGTAAGGAATGCCTTTACAATAATAACATTGAATGTTAATGGCTTGAACTTCCTAATCAAAAGACATAGACTGATAGAATGGATAAAAAAAAAAAAATACGAGCCATCTATGTATTATCTACACCTTATATACAAGGACACAATCAGGCTGAAAGTGAAAGGTTGGAAAAAGATATTCCACACAAACAGTAACCAAAAAAGATCTGGAATAGTGATACTAATATTAGACAAAATAGTTTTTATTTTTTAGGTGGTACTGGGGATTGAACCCAATGAGCAGACAATGAGCAGACATTGAGCAAAAATAACTAGCAGACAATGAGCAAAAACAATGAGCAAGACAACCAGCAAAAACAAAACGAGCAGGAAGCAGATGTGGCTCACAGTTGAGCACCTGCCTCCTACATGGGAGGTCCTGGGATCAGTTCCCAGTGCCTCCTAAAGAAAAAACAGACAACAAGCAAAAAAACAAAGAGTGCAAACAACCAGCAAAAACAACAAACAGACAAGAGAGCCATCCCGGGGGGTGGGGGAACCACTGAGTTACACCCACTCCTTGGACAAAGTAGATTTTAAATGCAAAACTATTATAAGAGATGAGAAAGTCATTACGTACTAATAAAAGGGGAAATTCACCAAGAAGAAATAACTATAATAAATATTTATGCACCTAACTTGGGTGACCCAAGATACATGAGACACACACTGGCAAAGCTGAAGGGAAAAATAGACATCTCTATAATAACAATTGGAGACTTAAATACACCACTCTCAGCATTGGATAGAATATAGGACAGAGGATAAATAAGGAAACAGAATTTTTGAATAATATGATAAATGAACTAGACCTAACAGACATATACAGAATATTGCACCCCCAAAACAGCAGGATATACATTCTTCTCATGTGCTCATGGATCTTTCTCCAGGGTCTTTTATGCTGGGTCACAAGACAGATCTCAATAAATATAAAAAGATTGAAATTACACAAAGCACTTTCTCTGACCATCATGAAACGAAGTTGGAAATCAATAACAGGCAGAAAAAGGGGAAACTCACAAATACATGGAGATTAAATAACACATTCTTAAATAATCAGTGGGTCAAAGAAGAAATTGCAAGAGAAATCAGTAAATATCTCAAGATGAATGAAAACGAGAACATAACATATCAAAACCTATGGGATACAGCAAACACAGTGCTGAGAGGAAAATTAACCCTCAATGCTTACATTAAAAAGGAAGAGCTAAAATCAAAGACCAAATAAATAAATAAATAAATATAAGAAAAGACTTAACTGTACACCTGGAGGAACTAGAAAAAGAAGAGTAAGTAATCCCAAAGCCAGCAGAAGGAAAGAAATAATGATTAGAGCAGATACAAATGGAATTGAGAACAACAACAAAAACAAACAAACAAAAAACAGTAGAATTAACAAAACCAAATGTCAGTTTTTTGAGATCAACAAAATTGGCAAACCTTTAGCTAGACTGACAAAGAAAAAATGAGAAAAGATGCAGATAAACAAAATCAGAAATGCGAGGGGGACATTACTACTGACCCTGCAGAAATAAAAGAGATCATAAAAGGATACTAAGAACAACTATATACTAACAAACCAGACAATGTAGATGAAACAGACAAATTCCTAGAAACACATGAACAACCTACACTGACACTAGAAGAAATAGAGCAAACCTCAACAAACCAAACACAAGTAAAGAGATTGAAAAAGTCATCAGAAACCTCCCCAAAATGAAAAGCCCAGGACCAGATGGCTTCACAGGTGAATTCTACCAACCATTCAAAGAAGATCTAATACCAATCTTGCTCAAACGCTTCAAAAAAATTGAACAAGAAGGAACGCTACCAAATCCATTCTGTGAAGCCAACATCACCCTAACACTAAAACCAGATAAAGATACTATGAAAAAAGTAAATTACAGACCAATTTCTTTAATGAATATAGATGCAAAAATCCTCAACAAAATACTTGCAAATCGAAATCGAATCCAAAAGCACATTAAAAGAATTATACACCATGATCAAGTGGGTTTAATTCCTGATATGCAGCGGTGGTTTGACACAAGAAAATCAATCAGGGTAATACACTAAACTAATAAATTGAAGGAAAAAATCACATTATCATCTCAATTGACACAGAAAAGGCATTTGACAATACACAGCATCTTTTCTTGATAAAAATAGTCCAAGAGATAGGAATAAAAGGAAACTTTCTCAACATGATAAAGCACATATATGAAAAACCCACAGCTAACATTGTACTCAACAGTGAAAGACTGAAAACTTTTCCACTGAGATCAGGAACAAAACAAGATACCCACTGTCACTACTGTTATTCAATATTGTGCTAGAATTTCTAGCTAAAGCAATTAGGCAAGAAAAAGAAATAAAAGGCAGCCAAATAGGAAAGGAAGAAGTAAAACTTTCCCTATTCACTGATAAGATTCAATACCTAGAAATCCTGAAAAAGCTACAACAAAGCTACTAGAACTAATAGACAAGTTCAGCAAAGTGGCAGGATACAAGATTAATATGCAAAAATCAGTAGGGTTTCTTTACACTACTAATGAGTAACCTTAGAAGGAAGTCAGAAAAAAATTCCATTTACAATAGCAACTAAAAGGATCAAATATTTAGGAATAAACTTAACTAAGGACATAGAGGACCTATATTTAGAAGACTACAAAACTTTGCTAAAAAGAAACCAAAGATGACCTAAATAAATGGAAGGACATTCTGTGTTCATGGATTGGAAGGCTAAATATGGTTAAGATGTCAATTCTACCCAAACTGATTTACAGAGTCAATGCAATCTCAATAAAAATTTCAACAGCCTTTTTTGCAGAGTTAGAAAAGCCAATTATCAAATTTGGCCCCGAATAGCCAGAAATGTCTTTAAAAAGAAGAACAAAGTTGGAGCCTAACTTTAAAACATATTACTTAGCTACAGTGGTAAAACAGCATTGTGCTGGCATAAAGACAGACATACAGACCAATGGAATTGAATTGAGAGTTCAGAAATATACCCTCACGTCTAAGGTCCAATGATTTTCAACAAGGTTATCCAACCCACCTAGCTGGGTCAAAACAGTCTATTCAACAAACAGGGCTGAGAGAACTGGATATCCATATCTAAGAGAAAGAAAGAGAACCCCTATCTCACACGTTATACAAAAATTAACTCAAAATGGATCAAGGACCTAAATATAAAAGCTAGAACCATAAAACTCTTAGAAGAAAATGTAGGGAAGCATCTTCAAGACCTTGTGGTAGATGGTGATTTCTAAAACCTTACACCCGAAGCATAAGCAACAAAAGAAAAAATAGATAAATGGGACCTCCTGTAGCATATATGGATTGGCATTTTCCCACATCCCTTCCAGTTCTTTCCCCTTCTAGTCACAACAGCATTTCATTTCTTAATAGTTACAAAACAAGCCTTGAAAAATAGCTGTTTGTGAGCTCATGACTGATACATAAATCTTGTGCTTAGACGTCTGTCTCAGAAACTCCAAGGATGACCTGTTCTGTGAGCTGTCTGGCTCTGGAGTTACTGTAAAATGGTAACTTCTCCCTGCTGAGAAACATTGCAAATGCCTGTTCCTAAACTGTGCATTCTGTGGGAACCACACTCCCCCTCATGTGCCCTCCCGATCTGTACAGAGGGGGATGCAATGGAGGAAGTTCACCGGAGCATACATATAAGCTATATAAAAATGTTCAAATGTTCATGGGGCATTGTCACAGTGGGTGGAGAATCACTCAATAAACGAGAGAATATACTGAATTCTCATCCTGGAGAGCTCTGCCACATTCTCTAAGGGAGCAGCAACAGCCCCCAAGTGCAAGGGCAGTGACTGGCGAAGGAGGATGATCCACTGATGGACCCTTGATATTGATGACTAGGCTTACGAGTCTTTGCTCTTAAAATTGAAACTTAGCCTATTGTTATGGGGTGCCTAAGGGTTGCCTCCTGAGTGCCTCCTTGTTGCTCAAATGTGGCCTCCTCTCTAAGCCAAACTCAGCATATGAATGCATTACCTTCCTCCCAGCGTGGGACATGACTTCTGGGGATGAGCCTCCCTGGCACCAAGGGGTTGCTATCAAGCACCAACTAGCAATGCAATGGGAAAAAAGACCCCTAATAAAAGGGGGAAAAGGTAAAGACAAATGAGTTTATATGGTTAAGAGACTTCAAAGTGAATTGGGAGGTCATCCCAGAGGTAATGCACATCTCAGTAGGATTTCATAGACTTCCAAAGTGGATATCACCCCAAATAGTGGAGCTCCTGAGGGCTCTGGAGACACCCAGGTCCTATGGTCAGGGCAGAGAGCTCCAGAGTTGGGTGCCTTGCCAGTGAGCCCTACTTTGGAGTTTGTGCTCCTGAGAGTGACAGAGTTGGACTCAATTATGTCTTCCCTGCACATGGCTCATTTGTCCCTTCTAGTCAAACCTATACTTGAGCTGGAGTTTGTAGGTGTGTGTCCAGAGACTTGAGTCTTTGGGCTGTCCATGTGCCAGCTGGGCCCAGAACCTCGATGGTGCTGCAACTCCTACTCTACAGCTCATTGGACTTACCCAGGACAACTGGTGCGGAGATGATGATGGACAACAGCCATCCCAGGGAATGGAGAGAGTCTGTAGCTGCAGGCAGGATGGTCCCATCCATCTTCCCCATGGGATATAAGTCCCCTCTCAATTGGAGGTGCAGTGGACATCACCATCCCAGACTTCTCAGGATGGGGGGAAGAGCTATGGACTAGAATGGGCTTACTGGTATTCTACTATAGACATATTGTGATTCAAGCAATGGAAGAAATTACAACATTGATGTGGAGCCATTGGCCACTGGAGGCCCTGGGGGCAGGGAGAGGGAAAAGTAGCTGTAATACGGGGGCTTTTTTGGGACTTGGGAATTGTCCTGAGTGACACTGCAATGACAGATATAGACCATTTTATATCACCACATAACATGCAGAAGTGTGTGGGAGAGAGTGTGGTCTACAATGTGAACTATGGTCCATGCTTAATGGCAAAAAAAGATGCATTTATCAATTGCAATGAATGTGCCACACTAATGAAGGATGTTTATGTGGGAGGTTGGGGGAGGGGTGGGAAGTGGGGGCGTATGAGAATCTCTATATTTTTTGTGTAACATTTATGCAATCTAAGTATCTTTTAAAAAATTTAAAAACAAAACAAAACAAAAAAAACTTCCTTTCCCACCCCTTGACAATAGTTCAGGCAAATTCTATAGCTATTCTTATCACTTCCTGGCACTGAAGACAGTATCATCTTACAAAGGCCAGTTGATGTGGAGGCAGTGGCACCGGAGGGAGAGGAGGGAGAGGAAAAATAGGTGTAATATGGGGGCATTCTCAGGACTCGGGAATTGTCCTGAATGACACTGCAATGACAGATACAGGCCGTTATATATCTTGTCATAACTTACAATATTGTGTGGGAGAATGTAAACTACAATGTAAACTATAATCCATGCTTAGTGGCAATGCTCCAAAATGTGTTCATCAATTGTAACAAATGCACCACACTAATGAAGGATGTTGTTAATATGGGAAAATGTGGGAGGGGGAGGGAGCGGGGCATATGGGAATCCCCTGTATTTTTTATGTAACATTTATGTAATCTAAGCATCTTTAAAAAAATAAAAATAAGTATTTAAAAAAAAAAGAAAAGACCCCTCCTGATTTGGGGCAAGCCTCGTTAGTGCCACGCTCCCCTCCCACTGCTGAGGACGAGGTATCTAGGCCATGGCCAGGCTTGGATCTGCCACGGCATGAAGAGCTTCCCCACGCAAGTCCCGTAATAACTGCTCACTTGCTCGCCAAGCTGCACTAGTCCGAGTCTTTTTTGGTCTGACGTATCCCTCTCAGTTTGGTGGGAAGCTGGCATTTTACGTGGCTCCCTGCTGTACTACGAACGCCTCCTCAAAATTAAACACTTTTGTGCTTCAAATGACTTCATTAGGAAGGTGAAAAGGCAGCCTACTCAACGGGAGAAAGTTTTTGGAAACCACATATCAGATAAAAGTTTGGTTTCCATATTATATAAAGAGATCACACAACTTAATGACAAAAAGACAAGCAACCAATTTTAAAAAATGAGCAAAAGACTTGAATAGACATTTTTCCAAAGAGGAAATACAAATGGCAAAAAAGCACATGAAAAGATGCTCAACATCACTAGTTATTAGGGAAATACAGGTCAAAACTACAAGATATCATTTCACACTGTACAGAATGGCCATTATTAAAAAAAAAGAAAACTACAAGTGCTGGAGAGGATGTGGAGAAATAGGAACACTCCTTCACTGTTGGTGGGAATGCAGAATGGTGCAGCCCCTGGAAGACAGTGGTTCCTCAGAAAGCAAAATAGAGATCTGCCATATGATCTGGCAATCTTGCTACTGGAAATATATTCAGAAGGACTGAAAGCAAGGGTGGGAACAGACAGCTGCACACCAGGTTCATGGCAGCATCATTCACACTTGCTAAAAGATGGAAGCAACCCAAGTGTCCCTCAGCCGATGAATGAATAAATAAAACGTGGTGCAGGCATATGATGGATTGCTATTTAGCTGTGAGAAGAAATGAAGTCGGGATGCATATGACAACATGGATGAACCTTGAGGACATTACATTGAGTGAAATAAGCCAGACTTGACTGCCACAGCCAGGAGAGAAGTGGCCGGAGCCGATTGAATATCCACATTTCAGGTTCTCTGCCTATCAAGAGTTTTGATTCGTGGATTATCTGTCATCAGAAGAAATTCAGCTGACGGCTCACCAGGTTACTGGTGAGTCTCTGGAAAGTACTAGGACAATCCTGGGTTTAGTCATTGAGTCTCAGGATACAGGAATCAAAACTATCGCTATGTTGGGAGCTGGTACAGCTCAGTGGTTGAGCGCCAGCTTCTCACATACGAGGTCTCGGGTTCAATCCCTGGTCCCCGTACCTCAAAAACAACAACAACAACAAAATCCCAACTATCACCATGCTGCGTGAACAAGGGGACAACGAAACCGCACTGAAGAAGGTATGGACCAAATAATGAAGACGTGAGAGAAGCAGAGGAGACCTTCACAGAACTCAGCAAGGGCTGAGGGCTTTGAGTCTGTAAGGCCTAGAAGGCACGTGGCAGCTGGCGGAGACGACGCACCTAGCAGTGGAATACCTAAGCAGCCAGGCCAACAGCCCCGGGGCAGCCGCTGGCGGGTACAGTAAACGACAGCTGATGATGCTAGAGAAGGTGAAATGGAGGAGAACCTGACTGAGGTGGGCAGCGTCCGGGGGAATCTAAAACACGGCCCTGGCAAGTCGAATAAAGCAAAGTCCATAATCCTGAAGCCCTCCAGTGGAAAGCTGCCTGTAACACTTACCCAGCTTTCACTGAAAATATTAACAGGACTTTTCTTAGTCATTTCTCATGGGGCTCATTTTAACCATGACCAGTCTTTTATTCACTTAGGCTTAAACATACTAGTGAATGAAAGGTAATGTTTATGAGTAAGAACTATAACCAGTTTATCGGTTAGAAGCTTCAGAGCACCAAATTGTCTGAATTTATACTTCAACTCTTCCACTTGCTGGCTCAGTAACTGTAAGCCCATTTCTGTGCCTCAGTTTCCTTGTCTGTAAAATGGGGATTAATAATTCCTAACTCACAGAGTTGTTGTGAAGATTCAATGTGGTATATTGTATATAAAACAATTAGAACACAGCCTAGCAAATGTAAGAGCTTAATAAATGATAGCTGCTATTCTAGAGAGAGAGAGAGAGAGAGGAGAAAGAGAGGGAAGAGAGGGAAGAGAGGAAGGAAGGGAGGGAGGAAGGAGGGAGGGAGGAAGGGAGGGAGGAAGGGAGGAAGGAAAAGGAAGGAAGGAAGGAAGGAAGGAAAGAAGAGAAAAGAAAGAAAGAGAAATAAGCCAACAGAAAAGGTCAAATATTGCATGGTCTCACTAATATGAACTAAATACAATGAGTAGATTCATGGAGTTAAACTATAGAGTATAGGTTATTAGGAGTCAGAACGTGGGTTGAGAAGGGGGAGCTGATGCTGAATGTGTGTAGAATTGTTTAATAAGGTCAATTGTAAATACAGGGAAATGGATAGAGTTGATGGTAACACATGATAGTGAGTTTAACTAACACTGCTGATTTATAATGCGATTGTGGCTGAAAGGGGCAGTCTAGGGAGGTTAATGTCAACTGAAAGACAGCTAGAGGATAATCTAGGGACTGTATAATACAGTGATTTCAGTGATGGATGAGGATTGTGGTTACAAGAATGTTTCTTTATTATAAGGTGTTGTGAATATGGTAAACATGGGAAAATACCACCAATGTAACTTATAGTTAACAATAATAATGTAATATTTTTGCAGCAATGGCAAAGAAGGCAAAAAAAACTATTTTATGATGGTTGCAGTTACTTGGTAATTTCTAAAAATTATTTTTTGTACATCTGAAATGAGTGACTTTTACGTTATGTAAGATATAGTAATTTAAAAAAAAGAAAGCACAAATTCCATTTATAACATCAAAGAATAAAATACTTAAGAATACATTTATCAAAAGAGCAAAAGATATTTTGAAAATACAAAACATTGAAAGAAATTAAAGAAGATCTAAACAAGTGGAAAGGTATCTCATGTTCATAGATGGAAAGTCTTAATAGTGTTAAGATGGCAACACTCCCCAAATTGATCTACAAATCCAAAACAATCCCTATCACAAGCCCAGCTGGCTTCTTTGGAGAAATTGACAAGACGACCTTAAAATTCATATGGAAATTCAAGAGGCCCAGAACAACCAAAATAATCTTGTAAAAGAAGAGAGGACTCATTTCCCATTTCAAAACTTACCACAAAGGTACAGTAATGAAGTCAGTTTGGTAGAGCGTAAGGATAGACATACATACCAATGGAAAACAATTGAGAATCCAGAAATAAATCCTTAGACTTACGGTGAGCTGATTTTGGAAAGGGAGCCAAAGCAATTTTATGGAGAAAGAATAGTCTTTTCAACAAATGGTGCTGGGACAAATGGATATCCACATGCAAAAGAATGATGTTTGGTCCCTACTTCACGTTATATACAAACATTAATTTCAAATGGATTGAAGACTAAACTATAAGAGCTAAAACTATAAAATTCTTAGAAGAAAATGCAAGTATGAATCTTTGTGACTATAGATTGGGCAATGGTTTCTTAGATAAGAAACCCAAAGCATAAGCAACAAAAGAAACAAATTAACTGGATATCATAAAAATTAGAAAATTTTGTGCTTCAAAGGGCCTCATCAAGGTAGATGAAAAGAACCTACAAAATGGGTGGTATTTGCGAGTTATGTATCTCATAAGGGACATGTATCAAGACTATATAAAGAGCTGTTAAAATTCAACAATGAAAAAACAACAACCCAATTAAAAAATGGGCAAAGGCTCTGAAAAGACCTTTCTCCAAAGAAGAGAGCTAAGCAAAAGGCCAGTCAGTACATGAAAATATGTCCAACATCATTAGCCCTCAGGGAAGTGCAGATCAAAAGCACAATGAGATACCGCTTCATATCCATTACACAATAACAAGTATTGGTCGGGATGGGGAGAAAAGGGAAACCTCATACACTGCTGATGGGAATGTAAAATGGTGCAGTCACTTTGGAAACAGTTTGGGAGTTTCTTAAAATGGTAACCAGATTTACCCTACAACCCAGCAATTCCACTCCTAGGTATATACACAAGAGAAATGAAAAAACATGTCCAGAGAAACATTTTACATAAATTCTCCCAGCAATTTTATTCATAATAGCCAAAAAGTGGAAACCACCCAAATGTCTTATCAACTGATGAATAGATAAATGTGGTATATGCACATGATGGGACACTTAGCAATAAAACTGAATGAAGTCTAATACATGTTATGGCAAGGATGAACCTTGAAAACCTTATCTTTCATGAAAGACGCTGGGCAGCAGTGACCACCTATTCCACTTATATGCATTATTCCGTTTATATGAAATGTCCAGACTGGCAAATCTACAGGTGGAAAGTGGGATAACAGTGCCTAGGACTAGACGGGGTGGTGGAGAATGGAAGTGACTGCTAATGAGTAGAGATAGGCTTTGTCTTTGGGATTATGGAAATGTTCTAAGATTAGATTGAGGTGATGATGGGAAGCGAGTGTGGCTCAATGGATAGAGCTCCCGTTTACCATGCGGGAGGCCCTGGGTTCGCTTCCCGGGGCCTCCTTGTGACGGCAGGCCAGCCCGCGTGGCGTGGTGGGCTGATGCAGCAAGACCTCACAGCAGGAAGCGGGTGTGGCTCAATCGATAGAGCCCGTTTACCATGCGGGAGGCCCTGGGTTCGCTTCCTGGGGCCTCCTTGTGACGGCAGGCCGGCCCGCACGGCGTGGTGGGCTGATGCAGCGGGACCTCGCAGCAAGGGGGAGATAAGCAGACACGGAAGAAGCACACAGCGAATGGACACAGTAAAAACACAAGCAGCAAGGGGGGGATAAATAAATAAATAAATAAATCTTTTAAAAAAAAAAAATTAAAAAAAAAAAGATTGAGGTGATGGTTGCGCAACTCTGTGAACATACTAGAAACCACTGGATTGTACATTTTACACGAGGGAGTTGTGTGGTATATGAATTATATCTCGATGAGGCTGCTACAAAAGGAAGAACGGAGGAAGAGGGGAAGTGGCTGGTCTGTGGCCCAAGCCACCAGGCTCTGGCCCTAGCCCGCCTCCCTCCTGCTCCTCTCTAGGACAGCTCATCTGTTGGCCCCCCAGCCCCTCAGGTCTGGCCAGCTGACAGGCGGCTGGGGACGAGCGGGTCGGTCATTCATTTGGTCCCGTTGCACAGCCATTCAGAATCCTCGGCAGGTAAGAGGGAAGGCAGGACTCTTACACTGACGAAGCCTCACGCAGACGGTCCAGCTTCTCAGTCCCTTAGGATCGTGTGTCCCTCCAAGGTGGTCAGGACTCAGCCCCACCTGTCCTGGTCAGTCGGGAGGGCAGGCGGTGGAACGCTCGTGTCTGGGTGGTCAGCAGGGTCGGTGCACCCAGTGCGTGCAGAACACTCAGCTGCCAGGGGGCTGCAGAGGCGCCTCCACGTGGGGGGAGGTCACGGGGATGACCTGGAGGGGCCCGCGCAGCTCCCTGGGTGCTTCCCAGTGCAGAGGACGGTCTTACCTGGGGAGGTCAGGAGACGCCAAAGCCCCAGGCCTGCTTCCGGAACAAAGGAGGCTGCGGCTGTCACTAAGAGGTGGGGATGGGATGTGAGGGGAACTGCCTGATGTGTTTGATTAGAAGCGTGCCTAAGTACACGCACCAGGTGGCTGGGTAAGCTTCGGGTTACAGGTTACAAACTGGGTCATAGATGACTTAATGACTATCTGTTAAGGAACTGATATTACATGGTAATACATAAGGTTTGTAACTAGTTCAAGCCACAAGGAGATGCAAGCTAAATGTTTGTGAATTCCTGAGACTAAACTAAACAAAATGAGCTGTTAAGAATTAACTAGAAACGGTGCAGGCATGAGGTTAACTTATCTGTTAAGGATTACACAGTTATAAAAATAAAACATAGTATTTAGATTCAAAGAAATAAGTTTCAGATATTTGTCCCTAGTTACTTTTTTTTTGAGTTACGGGGGCTGGGGATTGAACCTGGGACTGTGCATGTGGGAAGCTGGCGCTCAACCACTGAGCCACACTGGCTCTCCTGAGTTAGTTTTTTCATTTGTTTGTTGTTTTTTTTGGTTTTGTTTTGTTTTTAGGAGGCACCGGGAACCAAACCCGGGAACTCCCATGTGGGAGGCAGGCACTCAACTGCTTAAGCCACATCCTGCTCCCTCTAGTTACTTTTAAAAGTTAACATAGGACTGGAAAATAGGAACTTGTCTGGGTGTAGATAAGGGAAAGGAAAACAGGAATTCACTGCAAGATTGAAAACAGTTAACAGGAAACGGGTACCGAATGCGCATCTGCATTGCTGAGTGAGATACAAAGTTAAAACTAAAACAGCATCCATTAGCTGAATCTAAACAGCTAAGGCTGCGTGTAACATGCGTGAATCACACGATGGCTTTTGTTCTCTTGCAGTCCTGATGCCTTGACCGGGAACCATGCCCGGGTCAGCAGCTTGGGAGGCTTTTTTGGTCTTTTTCAATACCGCACAGCAGGGTCAAGGCAGACCTAGCAGAGCCGCTGCTAACCTGGGGGCAGCCTGCCTGGGGGCAGCCTGGGAGCAGACGCGCTCTGGGGCAGGGCAGGGGTACCCTGAGGGGAGGGGGCCTGCCCCTGGAGAATGAGTCTGTCACCGCCCCGTGGTTGATGCTGGAGACCCTCCTCTGACCTCCGTTGGGTTTTACCAAATTCCTCCTGGGAAGCGGATGTGGCTCAAGTGACTGGGCTCCCATCTACCATATGAGGTCTAGGGTTTGATTCCTGGGGCTTCCTGGTGAAGGCGAGCTGGCCCACGCGGAGTGCTGGCCTGCATGGAAAGCTGGTGCAGCAAGATGATGCAACAACAAGAGACACAGAGAAGAGACAATAAGAGATGCAGCAGACCAGGGACCTGAGGTGGCCCAAGAGATTGGGTGCTTCTCTCCCACTCTGGAAGGTCCCAGGATTGGTTCCCAGTGCTGCCTAAAGAGAAAACGAGCAGACACAGAAGAACACACACAGCGAATGGACAGAGAGAGCAGACAATGGGTGGGGGGTGGGGAATAAATAAATCTTAAAAAAAAAAAATTCCCCCTGGGATGCACAGAGGAAGGAGCCGAGGAGCCGTGGCCTGGGTGGGGAGGCAACACGGCTCCAGGAGTGAAGCTCGTGCAGGCAGCAGCGCCCTCCCCTGCCGTCCCCTCAAGTGCACCCTGGAGACAGTTTTAGGGCGGCAGGGCTCCAAGGGCGCAGATGGGATAGGAGAGAGAAGGGCAGGGGAGCGAGGACCTGAGTTAGAAAACAGGGCACACATGCCTCCTCCATCGGGGTGTGTGGCAGGATTAAGAAGGAAACGCATGTCAAGTCCTGACAACGGGGCTTGCACACGGTGACGGCCCAACAAGCTTTGCCAGTTACCACATGAGCTTCAGGAGGAGCAACGTCTTGCTTATCTTCTATACAGTCAGCCACTACTCCCCGTCATTGCCACCCAGCCTTGCCGCCACCTCCTGCCTCCAGCGGCCGACTGCCCAAGAGTGGGGCCACTGGGATGACTGACATGTCCTCCTGGGGAGCCCCAGCCAGCTCAACACACACAAGGACGGAGACCCAGCTCCACAGCTGCTGGAGACCCCGGCATGGGGGAAGCAGAAACACCCCTGTGCCTGGAGCCGAGAGCTCCGAGGCGGGGCCTGAAGGTCATGCTCGGGTCCCAACTCGGCCATCCTGCAGGTGTCCCTGCACCTGCCCTGCCTCTCCTCCTCCGCTGCTCCCTCCTCTGCGGGCCTCCAGTAGATAGGTAAGGCCTGAGGCACACACCTGGGCTTCCCATGGACACATGAGCAAGCCACTCCCACGCTGTGGACCGACTCTTCCCGAATCAAATACCTGTTGTCGGCCATTCCAGGTCGTGTTAGGATGCACAGCCTCCCACCCAGGCCAGGCGCGTCAATAAGAGGAATATCACTTGTTTTCTGCCTCTTAGAGAACCAGCCGCATGGAACCAAAACGAAAATTCTGTTAAACCTGTTGGTTGTTACCTTATATTTTTAATAATCCTCAGTATGTTTGAAAACCCTTGAATTCTGAGAAAGAAGTTAATTGCAAGGACAGATGTCTGAGCCCAGCTTGATCTTGCTGCCTCTGCTCCACCCAGTGCTCTACTACGCTGAGGCATCGTGAGCTCGCGGTCAGACTAGTAGAGGCACTGGCAGGGAAGGGCGTCCCTGAGGCTGGACCTCCTGTGGCCCTGCCCGAGCCCAAGCCTGAGCTGCTGGCGGTGGCCCACTGCGTCTGTGTCCAGGAGGATGTGCACGTCTGGCCGTGAGATCTGCCCTCCCTCCTATCTGCCTTGGAACACAGAGAAAGCCTGAGCGAACCAGACAGAAGCTCAGGGTCCTTCACTCTCTCCCTTTGGGAATTCTCGGATATTTGGCTGCTGCGTGAGGCTGAAGGAGAGTGGCTCCGGCTCACCCATCTGCTTTGACTGAGGCTGTGAGCTCCCAGGCACCCAGCGGCCCACCTGGAGCAGGACAAGGACTCAGCCAACTCCTGCGGAAATTCACAGAACCCTCTGCTTCCCAGGAATCTTCTGCGCAGCAGCGCTCCCCCTCTTTCCAACCCTGGTTTTGTCCCTACCAGAAAGAGAACTAGTAGGGACTCAAAGAGGAACCTGGAATTTCGCCAGTGTGGCTGGTACAATCTCCTTAGGTCCCACAGCCCTCGACCTCCTTCATCTTCCGGAGATGATCACATGGAGATCTTCTTCCAACCCAGGCTCGATTCTCAGCAGAGGAAGAGTCTGCGAGCCAGGCAGGTAGCTGGGGAAGGGAGAAAGCCAGAAGGAACCAGGTTTTGTGGATAGTTGAGTCATCTGCTGGAATTCAGCGGCAGCTGAGCCACAAGCTGGCTGTGTGCTCTTGGGCCAGTTGAGTCAGCCTCTCTGACCCCTTGCTCTTGGTGATGCTGGGCGTTTCTCCACTGATGCTGGGCGTTTGTAAAGGGTTTCTATGTGCAAGACCCGAGGGCAGGCGGTTTGGGCTCGATAAGGGCTACTCCCCACCACAATTTGCTGCCAAGTAGAGACTTTGAGCAGGGTGACTTCCCAGAGCCGTGGTGATCCTCCACTCCCAGCTCTGTCTGGTGTCAAATGCGGTAACGGTCAAGTGCTCTCTTCAAGAGCCACCAGCCGGGTGTATCTTTTTTTTTTTAAACAATTTATTGAAGTATATCATTCCTACATGAACATACATAAACAATAAGTGTCCAGTAAACATTGTGAACTTACAAAACAAACATGCATAACATCATACAGGGCTCCCACACATCACCCCACCACAAATAATTTGCATTGTTGTGAAACATTTGTTAACAAATTATGAAAGGGCATCATCAAAGTATTACTATTAAAAATAGTCTGTATCTTACTTCCCTATACTTTTTTATAAAGGATTTATTTATCTATTTACTTACCTTTATCCATTTTTACCGCCCCCCCCCCACCCCATTTTTGCTGCTTTTGTGTCCATTCGCATTCACTGGGCAACTCTCTGTGTCCATTTCCTGCCCTCTCTTCTCATCCTTCTTCTGTCTTCACTGGGATTCCATCCTCGGAACCTCCGATGTGGGTGAGAGGTGTCCTACCGCCTGCGCCACCTTAGTTCCTGGTTTTTCGGTGCATCTAGTCTTGACTCTCTCTTGTGTCACTCTCCTGTTACGTCATCATCTTGCTGCGTGGCTCGAGGGGCCTGGCAGCGCACCTGCACACGGGTCCTGGAAGCTTACCCGCAGACAGGGCCTGGCACCCCACACGCCTTCTATATTTTTCTTTTTTTAATTTTTACTGGGAGGTCTCGGAGATTGAACCCAGGTCCCTCCATATGGGAGACGGACGCCCAACCACCCGAGCCACATCCGTCCCCCTGCTATATCTCTTAAGGTTGACCAAAGATCCCGAAAGTTACAGTCATTTCCCATACAGGAAGGTCATATAATAAATCAGGCTTAGTTTATCACCAGCATTCCAAAAACCAGACCTAGGGAGGAAAACTAGGTTTGGGGACACATGCATGGTTTCTAATATAGCGAATGTTTAGCCTGCCCTGATTATCACGAAATCAGGACAGCGAGGATATGTGCAACAGGCGTATCTTAAAGCACTCCAGGCTCTACACCTCAATGGCCATTTGATATGGCCAGTACTTCTAAGCCCCAAGTGAGATCACTTGGTGTAGTTATTGGTGTTTGTTTTATGACACAAAACAAAAGTATGTAAAAGCATTACATTTACTCTAACCTTGTAATCGCCTTAGAATTGTCTGGAGATGAGGAGTCGTCCCATCTTCCAGCCCACGTTTGATTCTAAGCCCACCTCTCCCGCTGAAAAGGGAGAGCGTTTGCAGGGAGGAGCTTCCTTCGGGGTGCAGAGAGCTCAGCCCATTTCAGCATTGGCCAGGGAGTGAAGTGGGTGTGCGAATCTCCCTGGAAGGGTTTCACGACCAGCTCATCCTGGAGACGGTCTTCGAAATTTCCCTCAGCTGGGCCACGACCTCTATTTCCTTTATTCTGTTCCCTTCGATTCCAGTTGTCTTTTGGGCTCAATTGTTTGTTGTTGAAAGGGTCTTAAAGAGTAACTTCCTTCCAGAGGCTCACGTCCCTGGGTGCCTCTACGCAGTGCCTGACATTCCTTCCTGGAATCTGCTTCTCTGGAGGAGCCATGCTGATTTTCCAAATGGTTTCTCACTGGTTTTGTCTTCTTTTCATAATCTGATACTGTTTTAACGCATTCTTGAGTTTTTGTGGATAAATATAGTTAAAAATTTTAAGCAAGTCAATTTTATTGATACATATTAATAAAGCATACAATTGGACATATTTTTTAACATCCTCCCACTCCATTTTTTAACCGTCTGATGTTGTCCGATTATGGAGGATACCAAAGGGGAAAGCAGTGGTCAGAGGCTCCTCTGACTCTCAAACAGCCCTGGTCTGGGTTTCCAGTCCTCAGTCAGTGCGGCCATTGCCGACAGCATCTCATTCACCCTTTGTTCAGCTTTAAGGCGCAAGAGGCCGTGCAAGCGGCGTGAAGCTTCGGTGGCGCCTGGCCCCACGGTCCAGAGGCTCTTGAGGCTCGAGCGTCCGTGTGCAGCCTTTCCTCACCCTCTGCAGCCCTCTCAGGCCTCCTAGTCAGGGGGAGCCTATACTTCGCTCACTGACGCCTCGATTCCTTTCTTCTCAGCACTGTGCTCATCAGGGGGCGTCACTAAGCGGCAGCCACCCAAGCGCCAGGAAGTGGCCGGTGGGCCCGAGGCCCCCACGAGGGCTTGCGCCCGATCGGCTGGGCGCCACGAGGCGCTGGCCTGCCCCACTGCACACCCCACAGCTCCTCAGCGACCCGGCAAGGCCATTCCCACCCTGTCGCCCAGGCCGCCCAGCGCCCCGGCCCCCATGCCCACCCCCGGGCTTCTCCGTGATCTGCCTGGAGTTGGGAGATGTCCCACATTTCAGAGCTGAAAGGAACAGGGCTCTGCGAGGGCGACCTGCACAGAATTCTGTGGAGTCGGTGGGGTAAGCCCTCAGAGCTGGGGCTGGACCACCCTGTGCCGCCTCCCAGGGAACCCTAATTTCCAAGACCAGCAAGGAGCCGGGATAAACTTCCAGGAACCCTGGAAGTGCTGCCTGGCCCTGCCACCTCCGAAGCCCTGCCCAGGGCACATGGCC
Organism: Cabassous unicinctus; assembly: GCA_029593785.1. Lineage (NCBI taxonomy): Eukaryota > Metazoa > Chordata > Mammalia > Cingulata > Chlamyphoridae > Cabassous > Cabassous unicinctus. Next base: position 22,627 of record JAQZBX010030924.1, read on the forward strand.
TGCGGTTTCTCACCTCTGCCTCTTCTGTTGCCGCCAGCCCTCTGCCCCCCACTCCGTGCTAAGTGTCTACATGCGGTAAGTTGAGAGAAGGCGAAATGAATCCCCAAAGAGAGGGGGCTTCTGGGAGGCGTGGCCCGGGAACCCGGCCAAGAAGTGGCTCTGAGGCCCTGAGGTCAGGCCTGCAACCTCGTGGGGCTGAGAGAATTGGGGTTTGGGGGGTCCAAGGCGCTCAGGCAAGAAAAGCAAGGCTCCAGGCCTGGACGAGGGAGCCGAGATGTGCTAGGGCCAGCTGGAGGAAGACATGGTGCTGGAAAGTTGTCCAGGAACAGAGCAGACACCTGGATGAATTCAGTCTCCCAGGCGTGTTTGAGCCACAGGGACCAGTGCCAAGGGGGCTCAAACACTGGGCAGGAGGGAAAAAGGTGCTTTTCATCATTTTTCAAAATCTAAGCCTCACACTCCCATGCCGTAAGAGGAAAACAGCTCTAGGGGCTCACGAAGATGCACTTCCTCCGCCTCCCCACTGCCTGCTCTCAGACAAAAGCATTGTTAGTGATCTAACTCGTCCTTTTTTAAATTTCCGTAAGCGCTTTCCTTCTCACTCTTTACCTCGGCATCTCTTCCTTAGGGCCTGTAGCTCTACAGCTGCCTCTTGCTTTTGGAGGTGATCGCTTCAACAACTTTTTGTGATATGATTGGAAATTTGGGGTCATAACTTTGCATTTTTTTGGTGACTGCTCTTGGTCGGCCATCTGCTTTTCCTTTTCCTTTCCATAGTTTTCAAGTGGTGCTGTGGCTCGATCGTTTCTCATTCTTTTTTTTTTTTTAAGGTTGTACCAGGGATCGAACCCAGGACCTCACACATGGGAAGCAGGTGCTCAACCTCTGAGCCACCCCCTCGTTGTTTGCACTTGCTGTGTCTGTTCGTCTTCTTTATTTCTTTAGGAGGCACCAGAACTGAACCCGGGACCTCTGATGTGGGAGGGAGGAGCCTAATCGCTTGAGCCACCTCTGCTCCCTGCTTTGCTGTGTCTCTCATTATGTTTTTCTTCTCGTGTCTCTTGTTGCGTCATCTTGCTGCGTCAGCTCGCCACGCCTGCCCGTCGCGCCATCTCGCTGTCTTGCTCGACTTCTTTAGGAGGCGCCAGGAACCTCCGCTCCCTGCTTTGTTGTCTCTCATCGTGTTTTTCTTCTTGTGTCTCTTGCTGCATCATCTTGCTGCGTCAGCTTGCAGTGCCTGCCCATCACACCAGCTCACTGTCTTCTCTAGGAGGCACCAGGAACCAAACCAGGGACCTCCCATGTGGTAGGCGGGAGCCCAATTGTTTGAGCCACATCCGCTTCCCCCCTCATTTTTAAAAATATCTCATATTTTAATTGAGTTGAATTTATATGTACTAAGTTTTTGTACAAGGTTTGTGAGGGCTGGATCCCAGGGCTGTGTCCAGTCTGGAATTGATTCTATTCTGATTCAGGATTTTTGTGTGTGGTTGTTTTGGCCCATCTAAAAGAAAATGGAATAAATGGTATATTTGAGAGTTTTTACAAAATGCATATGTAAGCTACATTGAGTACTAATAAAGACGAGTGTACTTAAGAAATAAAACACTGCCATTATCCCTGAGGTCCTTTGTGTACATCCAAACATCCTGTTCCTGGGTTCCCACCCAGGAACCACTGTTGTGACTTGTATGCTTATTAATCACTTGCCCTGTGGAGAAGTAACCAGTTTTGCTTCAAATTTAGCAATTTTATTTCAGCCTTTCTTTTTGCACAGATTATATAAATACTAGTTTCTCATGTCCTCAATTAATTTGTCATCATGCTGTTTCCTTCATTAATGAGTTAAGTGGAAATCTGACATAAGCTTGTCATGAATGAAGTTGTTTTAGCAGCTAGACAATGACGTTTTAATATAGCTAGGGTGGAAGTGCTGGCTCACAGGGGAGCTCCGCGTTTCACTTTACGCGATAAGATCAAACCGCTTCCAGCGTGACCAAGCCAGCACACACCCTCGGGTTCCAGAGTAGAGACCCTGACAGAGGGCAGGTGGCACCCACCTGCTCACAGCCCGCACCTCTCATCCCTTGTCCCTCCGTCTGACAAACTGCTTCCTGCACACGAGGCTTGTCTGCACGCCTCCCTGGGACCCAGGCCCTTCTCACTCTAAGCTGGAACCAGGCCCAGGGGAGCCGCCCCCCCAGACCCTGGGCCTGACCTGGAAGGAAGGGGGTGGCTTTGTAGCTCAGGGGGCCTCCTGGAGGGCTTCTCGCCGCAGTGCCTTCTGCCATCTGCAGCCTGGAGCATCCCCTGCGCTCCGTCTCTGCAGTGCTGGCCCCTCTTCCACCTAGTTTGTGGTTCAGCTTTTCACCTTTTACTCTAGATTATTGAAGATGGGTGGGTAGGTGGGTCAGACCCCTCGACTGGTATCTGGGGTGACAAAGAGGCACAGACAGCTACATTTGTGGGCTGGCTGTTCTGGGGGGAATGGGGGGTGGAAGAGGATTTTGATTCACTTCCTGCCACTCCCTACACACTATGATCCCCCCACCCCCACCCCGGTCGGGCTCTACCACCTGCCCCAAGCGATTTGAAAAGTCTTCTCGAATTTTCAGTCCACCTCTATCCCATCCTGCCTGCTATTCTTTTCAGCTCTGTTCTATCCAAGACACATCAGCAAATATTTGCAAGGCCTCAAAGAAACTCCCGGGGGCCCATGAGCCTCAGGGCCTGTCCTGGGGAGGATGCAGCCTCCCCCTCCCCACCCAACCCACCCCCCCACCCCCGCCAACGCAGTCTCTCACCAGCCTGCCCTGGGGGGCGGGGTGCAGCCTCTCCCCTCCTTCCTCAATCCAGCCTGCCCTTGGGCCCAGCTCCACCTGTGCCCTCCCCAGATCTGACACCACCCATGGCCCTGTGCCTGTCCGTGTATAAACCAGCTCTAAAGTCACCTGTTGACACAGAGAAGGCTTGAAGTCAGCGTCTTAACCAATCGGATCCTGATTCCAGTCTCCACCTGACCACGAGTCCTGCCCTTGGCCTCCATCCACCCACGTGGCTGTACTGGTTCTCTTATTCCTGGGCCTGAGCTGAAAACGGAAGTGGTGCTGTGCTAGGAAGTAAAGGTCTGCGAACCCGTTTTCCTTCCTTCCCCTATTGAAAATGTAGGAAACACCAGCCCATACGCAGGTACCAGTCCTCTCACAACTAGTATTAAGGTCAGAGTTGCACATTAATATCGAGCTTATCCAAATCTTTTCAGGAAGATGAATAAACCTTCAGCAAAGCACCAGAGCCATGAGGTGGGCGCTCCCTGTCTCAGTGCCCCACGTGGCGGCATGAAAGGACTGCGGGCTCCTGTGCAGTTACGGTCGTTGACCTTACACCACCTGCACCCGGTGCCTCCAGGATTTCTGCCTCCAGCCCCCACTCCCCTCCTCACCCCCAGCTCTTCCAGCCCACCGCCTCCTCCGCTGTGCACTGGACACCTCTCACTGTTCTGCTGCTCCTGCAGCAAGCTCCTGGAGCTCGATGTGCCTAAAGCACCCGGGTTTTCTCATCTGCAAATGGGACCACACAGCCCCCTACCTGGTAGTGCTGTTGGGACAAATTAAAAAATGCTGGAATATGCTTACAAAGGGGTCGAGCACATAGCAAATGCTCGGGCCACACGTGACTTAAAGAGTGGAAGATGAGTGTTAGCAAGAAGCTTTGATAAAAGACTATTATTCAGCATTGCCAAAAGTTGAATATAGACTTGCCACGTGACCCTGCAATACCACTACTGGGTATATACCCAGAAGAACTGAGAGCAGTGACACGAACAGACATCTGCACACCGATGTTCATAGCAACATTATTCACCATTGCCAAAAGTTGGAAGCAACCCAGGTGCCCATCAACAGACGAATGGATAAACAAACTGTGGTCTATTCACACGATGGA
>JAQZBX010030925.1:0-26567 GCA_029593785.1 Cabassous unicinctus
TGTCCTAAGAAATCTTTGCCCACAAAGATTTTCTCCTATGTATTCTTCTGGAAGTATTATAGTTTTAGCTGTTACATTTAGGTTTGTAATGCATTTCAAATTAATTTTTGTGAATAGTGTACAATAAATATTGAGGGCCATTTTCATTCCATATAAATATCCAATTGTTCTAGCACCATCTGTTGACAAGACTATCCTTTAACCATTGAATTGCCATGGTACCTGGGGCAAAATCCAATTAACCAGTTAGTTATACAAGGGAGAATAGTTATACTCCATATTCTTTTCCATTGATTTCTAGGTCTATCCTTATTCTAATAACCACACTGTCTTGATTACTGTAACTTTTTAATAATTCTTGATCTCAAGTATTCCAAGTCTCCAACTGTTCAAGATGGATTTGACTATTCTAGGTTCTTTGTATTTCTATATAAATTTTAGAATTAGCTGGCCAATTTCTACAAACAAAAATGCCTGCTAGGATTATGATTGGAATTGTGCTAACCTACTGATCAATTCAGAGAGAGAGAATGGTCATCTTAATATTGAAACTTTCCATGAACATTGCATATCTTTTTATTTACTTAAGTCTTCTTTAATTTATATTAGCAGAATTTTACAGTTTTCAGCATATAGGTCTTGCATATATTTTATCTCTGTGTATTTTATGTTTATACTATTGTAAGTGGTACTCATAAAAACTTCACTTGAACTTGTTTGTGCTGGTTTACAGAAATAGAATTCAGGCTTTTTATACTGACCTTCTATCTCGTGACCTTGCTAAACTCACTTATTAGTTCCAGTAGCTTTTTTTGTAGATTCCTTAAGATTTTCTTCACATATGATCATGTCATCAGTAAACAGACAATTTTAGTTCTCCCTATCTAAAAGGTTTACCCTTTGTTTCCTTTCCTTGCACTGACTATGATCTCTAGAACAATGTTGAATAGAAATAGTAAGAGTGGACTTTGTTGTTCTGCTCCCAAATTTAGGGGTAAACTCTTTCACTCTTAGTGTGATGTTAGAGTAGGGTTTTTTTGTTTTTGCTTTTGGTTTCTTGCAGATGCTTTTTATTTCCTAAGGAATTCCTTTCTATTCCTTGTTTGTTGAACATTTGAACATTTTTCACGAGTAGGTTTTGCTTTTGTCAAATGCTTTTCCTGCATTGATTGTGTTGGTTATATGTTTCTTCCCCCTTTATTCTGTTAATATGGTGAATTATATTGATTAATTTTTGAACTTTAAAGCAGTCTTTCATTTCTGGGGTTGACAATTTGTGCATCCTGTACTAAACGCCCCACCAAACTGAGGTCCTATCCCCCCTCTTTTTTTTTAAATGTTGTTGTCCTTTGTCTTTTTTTTAAAAAAATTTTTATGCCCTGCTCCTCACACCACCCATATTTACCTACATTAACAACATCCTTCATTAGTGTAGTACATTCATTGCAATTGATGAACACATTTTGGAGCATTGCCACTAAGCATGGATTATAGTTTACATTGTAGTTTACACTCTCTCCCACACAATTCTGTAGGTGATGGCAAGATATATAATGGCCTGTATCTGTTGTTGCAATGCCTTTCAGGTCAATGCCCAAATCTCCAAAATGTCCCCGTATTTTACCTGTTTTCCCTCTTCCTGACCTCAGAACCTCCAGGGGCCACTGCCTCCATATCAGTGATTTTTCTATCCCCTTTTAATTCAACGCTAAGTTTGCTTATTTTGGGGGCCTGACAGTTGCACACATGACATGAAATGCTGCCACTTGATATGAAAGAGACCAGGTTGGGTTAGATATTCCTACTCAAATTTCCCAGGAAACCCTGTTCTTATTTTTAGCAATGTACATTTTATACCAAATGACAATTATTGCTTTCCTTTATTATTTATGTTTCTTCTTCACTAGATTTGAACTAAGAGCTGGACTCTACCTTTTTCGTTTTGCTAATCTTGATGTCAAATGCGTAATACTATTAAGAGTAAGAATAGCTGTGAAGAAGTGTTTCCCTCATCATCTTTGATCTTTACAAGACCCTTACCAGGTTGGCCTTCTCAGCCCATTTTACAGGTGAAGCTAAATAGTTCAGCTCCTTGCCCCAGATCACCTAGCTGGTAGATACAAACCCAATGTTAGGAGTTTATTCTCCTTCTACAGTGTTGCGGAATCTCTTATGTGGTAGGCTATGATAAATTGCTGTTGACTGATTGGCTTAATGAGTAAATGAATGAGTGAATTAAAGTAACCTTTCTCCCTTTTTCATGAATGGAACTGGTCCACCTAATGAGAAAAAAAAAAATCAACCTGGAAACTGGTATGTTGGCCAGGCATGAGGGAGAGGGAGTGGAGGGAGTGGGGAGTACTTACTAAAAAAAAGAAAAGGAAGTATAAAGTATAAATTTACTTGACAGGGTTGCATCTCCTCTGTGGCTTAGACGTTGGCCACTTCATCTTGGCATAATTATTATATAACAGGAGGATGGAGAAATGGCCGGAAAGTATTGCTTCCTATTACATAACTCTTACTGTGTGCCTGACAGCATTTCTGATAATGTGAATAGAAAGCTTGCGTGTGCCTGAATGGCAGGCTTCAGGCTTCTCGCAGGGGGCTTAGCCTGCTCTGCAGCCGTTAGGTCGTTAGCACGGTGACTGATTTCCTCAGACAGCCTCAGGCTGCCTCCCCACCCCATGTCTCTTGTTTCCACGTGCTCCCAGGAAATGTCTTATGTTCACATGCATCACAAACACCTTTTAGATCTTCTAAACGGGTTGTCCTTTAGAGCCAGGAGAGCAGTTTCTGGTGGAGAATGCATTCTAGAATGTCCGAGCGTTTGTCACCAGGTCAAATCAGCCCCGACTGAGCTTGGCCATGTATTTTTGTTTCCTCACATTTTTGCTATTTTGGTGATATAACATTGGAACAGTCTTAGAATACTTCCTACTTGTCTGGTTTTCAAGTTTCCGAAACCTGTGTGACACAATAGGCCTTACCTGGCAGGCTCTGAAGTGAACACTTATTAGATTGTCCTGAGCCGAGCCGTCTTGTCAGGTTAGTTGCAGTCAACCGTCAGAGCACAAACCAGTAGGGCTTTCTGTCTGTGCCACTCCTTATGACTTGCATAGATTCTCTTCAATGCCCAGTAATTGTTCTGGGTCAATACATTAAACCAAATGAACACATGCTGGAATCCTCCATCTTCTTTATTCCTTTACCCAATCCTCCATCAACCCCTGGTACCTCTACCACCTCCAAATTCTCCCCTGAATCCAGCCATTTCTTACTCCCTCTCCTGATACCACCCTAGTTTAAGTCACTTCCTGATTTTCCTCCTTTCACTCTTAAAGCTCTAGAGTCCATTCACCATACAGGGGCCAGAGTAAATTTTTTTCAAAATTTTAAACTAAGGCATGTCACGAAGCTACTAAAAATCCTCTGGATGCTTTCTGTTGCACTTAGAAGGAAAGCCCACCTCCTCATGTGCCCTTAGGCCTGATGGGATCTGGTCCTGTCTAGCCCTTTGACTTGATCTCCTACCACTCTTCTTCTCTGAGACATGCAGATTTTCTTTCTGTTCCTCAAACATACCTTGGGAGTGGATGTGGCTCAAGTGGTTGAGCTCCTGCCTCCCATGTGGGAAGTCTTGGGTTTGGTTCCCAGTACCTCCTGAAAAAACAAAAATGAACAACAAGCAAAACAAACAAAATAACCAACTCAGGGAAGCCGATGTGGTTCAGTGGTTGAGCGCTGGCTTCCCACATATGAGGTCCCAGGTTCAATCCCTGGCCCCTGGTACCTAAAAAAACAAAACAAAACTTTGTCTTAGCCTTTTTACTCCAGCTCTTCCTACTACTTGGAAAGCTCTTTCTCAGGATCCTGACCTGGTTAGTTCATCAGAATCCTGGTCTCACCTTGAATGTCACCTCCTCCCTTGCTGCCCTCTGTAAAATTGCCTTTCATTCCCAAGCCACTTTCTACCCTATTACACTGCTTTATTTTCTCCATAGAATTTATCTTTATTTCCAATACTTTTGTCACTCCACTTATTTCCATATTTATTGTCTCTCTCATGGGTTGGTAGACAACTGTGAGTCAAATCCAACCTTCCTGTTTTGTAAATAAAGTTTTATTAGAATAGCCATGTCCATTAGCTTACCTATTGCCAATAGCTGCTTTGGGTCTGCAAGGGCAGAGCTAAGTAGTTGTGACAGAGACCATCCGGCCTGCAAAGTTTAAAATATTTACTCTCTGGCCCTTTACAGAAAGAGTTTGTCCCTCCTGCTCTATCTTGCTCAGTGCTAATTTAACAGCACCTAGTATAGTTTGGGCACATGGTGGTGCTCAATAAATATTTGCCAAATGAATTAATGAATGAAGGAATACAAGGCATTGTGACTGTATCGATGCCAGACATGTATGTCTTTTGTGCTCATTTTTATTGGCTTGTGTATGTTATGTTTATGTGCATATGTGGATTTGTATGTCTGAGAAAGCGGTGAGGCAGAATGGACATGACACAGGGCCTACATCTATATAGACCACTGTTCTAACCCTGGTCCTGTCACTTAATATCTATGTGGCCTTGGAAAAAATATTCAGTCTCTTATGCCTATCTCTTCATCTCCAACAAGGAGAGAGTGGTACTTGCCATTCAAGGTGGTAGTAAAATTTTCAGAGATAACACTGACTTTAGACATGTAGCCAAGGCTGTGGAGTCTATAGTAGACTGACTTAGTTTTCCTGAGGTAGTTTGAAAGAACTGAGTAGGGAGGAGTCTGAAGTACAGACACCGATATTTGACAATTCAGTTCAAGCAGCCAACCCAAAAGACATTCGCTAAGTGCCTCCTGTGTGCCAGGTTCTATGCTAGGTTGCAGGAATGTAGAAAGTGTACAAGAGGAGTCTAAATGCCCTCAAATTCCTGGGTACCAAGTACGTACAAAGCTGAGGGCTACGTGGTAGGAAATGCACAGACGAGCAAGAAGCTGTCCCACCCCTGCAGGCCTTTTGATCTTACAGAGGAGAGCAAACAAATTCACCTACTACATCTTAGCAGTAGAAGGTTATAAGAACCACAAGAATATGTAAATGCCAAAGAGTATCTACAGAAGGCGTAGGACCACGCCGGGGTTATTTTTAGGTTTGGACAGAGAGGCCAACAGTTTTGTCAGCCTCTGTTCTTTTCATGATCTCTGGTCTTCTCTGGTTTTATTTTAAAATGTCACCTATTCTGACACTTCAGAGCTTTGTTTTTTGCCTAAGCAGGTGGGCAATATATAGTAAATTAAAAAAAATAATAACACAAAGATGTAATTATCTTGTAGCTTGAGGGAAAGACAAACAAAATGTGATTATTGGCAGCATACCAAATTTTTGTTTTGCTTTGTTTTCCAAAGCCCCATAGGGCTTATGTATTAACTGAAGTGCCAGAATGATGGACATGGAGATGCAATTTTCCTTTTCATTCACTCTCTCTTGAGAACCTATCAAATAATTTTTAGAAATAGTGCCGGGACTTGAAGACACAGTCACTATTTTTGCAACTCTGAGTTCTATCATCATTAAATGCTGTGAACAGATAGGTGGCTCTCATCTCTTAACCACTCACTGAATACACACTATGCACCAGACATGAGAAGTTGGAAAACATGCAATCAATTAAACATGGTCCTTGTCCTCTAGGAGCTTATAGTTTTGTGGGGGATATGGATTAATGTATAGTCAATTGCTATAGAGTTTCTTCAATTTATCATTGAGAATCAGAATATTGTAGTTCCTGAATTCAAATCCCAACTCCACCCCTGACAATCTGTTTGCTCATAGGCAAGTGTAGTCTTTCACCACCTCAGTTTTCACATCTGAAACATGGAGATGATAATGCCCAACACATAGTCTTGTTGGGGGATTTGCATGAGAAAATAGTGTTTGGCACATAGTAGGTGACCAATAAATGCTACTCATGATGTTAGAAAGAAGCATGAGCTAAAGCTAAAGGAATATGACAGAGAGGGCAAGGACCCTAGAAATGGGGGTCTCCACTTTTCAGAAAGGATCTTTCCTAAAATCTTCCCTTGAGGTCTAAGAACTGATGTTTGTTCTCATAAGTATTTAACTGATCCTCTCTGATATCTATTCATTCATTCTCCCTGCTTTCCTCTTTCTCATATATCTCAGTGAATCCAATGAATGGGTCTGTAGCATTTTTGTTTGCCTAATGGCTAGCATCTGCAGCACTGAGATAGCATCTATTTAAAAAAGTTAAATAGCCATTGTGTCATTCAATTTTCATTAATAAACTCAGATGGGGAGGTGGTTGCAGGGAGCATACTACATTCACTTCACAGCTGATGGACAGTAAGAGTAAAGTTACAGAACAAGCTCTCAGGCATTACATTTCCTTCAATCATAGTTTATTAAGCCATGGAATGCATAATTCTTGCATCCCATACAATGGGATGCAATATATATTACTAGCAAGCTATGGATAGAGAAGAGAAAATATGTTCATTCATTTTATTATCATTGAGGTCACTCTATGTGCCAAGCACTGTGGAAGACACTGAGGATAATATAATAGCCAAGACCTTCTAAGTCTCCTGCTCTTACAGTAATGCAAAGAGAGGTCTAGACTGTACTGCTTTTGAGGAAAAAAATCAAATGATATCTTAATTCCTCTTGTATTGAGCTCATATGTAATTTTCCAATTCAATTCAATCCAATTCAATTAATTTTAGTTTAAGTCAACTCATCATTTATTGATAATCTAACCTGATTCCACTTTGGGATTGGTCTAGATAAAGATAGGCAAATAGACCTTTGGGAGCTTCCCATGGGCTTGAATCTGGTAGGGGAATTTTGCAGTATAAAAGTCAAGCCGGCACTCTTTGGGTTGCAAGTGACAGAAACCCAACTCCAACAATTTTAAGCCAAAAGGGAAGTTTTGGGGATGACTCACGCAACTAAGTGGAAGGCAGTACGTGTTCAGGTCAAATGTAAGGGGAACATCACCAAGATTTGCTCTTCTCATCTGTTATTTCTCCTTCCCTCTACATGCCAGCCACACCATCTCCTATTACAGTCTGGTTCTTCTTCGTAGTAAAGGAATAGAGCTCTGAAATCCCACTTTTCTTCACTAGAGAGCAACTGAGACATTGTCTCATTGGTTTGTAATTATAAAATACCAGGGAAAGATTCTGACATCTGCAGTCAGCTGTCCAGTTTCTAAAATGCCTGCATTGATTTGCTTTACACAATCATCCTGTAGATGCCTGCGGACACGCACACAGCACTCTGAAGTGTGGAAAAGGAGAGGGTCCCTGTTAGCTTCTGATCATGTAATGAAGGCTTATCTTATTACAAAAATAGTGCATATCAACTCTAGAAAACTCAGAGGATACATTTTTTAAAGTACAAAAACACAGGATCCGGAAACAACTGCAAAGGCAGTCAAAATTTTTTTACATGGCAATAACTTCAGGTTTACAGAGAAATTGCCAGGATCATATGGAAAGTTCCCGTATTCCCTTCACTCAGCTTCCGCTAACGTTAGCATCTTAACATAATCGCAGTTCACCTGTCAAATGATGAAATTGAAATAGCACAATAATATTAACTAATTAAACTACAGGCTTTATTTGGATTCCAACAGTTTTCCCACTAAAATCCTTTTTCTGCTCCAGGATCTAGCCCAGGATACCGCCCTGCATTTAGTTGTCCTGTCTTTTCAGTCTCCTTCTGTCTTCTCTTGCTTTCATGACCTCGACGGACTCGAGGTATTTCGTAGAGTGTCCCTCAGGACAGGCTTGTCTGAGGTTCTTGGATGAGAGTGGTGTCATGAGTTTTGGGGAGGAATACCACCAGGTAAAGTGCCCTTCTCGTCACCTCATATCAGGAGGTGCATTCTGTCAACATGGCTTATTCCTGGTTGCCTGGTTAGGGTGGTGTCTTTCAGTTTCTCCATTGTAAAGCTAACTAGTTTTCATTTTCCATACTCTCTTCTTTGGAAGTGAGTCACTAAGTCTAACCCATCCTCCAGGGGAAGGTAATTAAGCTGTACCTCCTAGAGGAAGAAGAATCTACATATATTAGCAAAGGCATTTTTAATATGATTTTTCATTGGCCCCAAAGGAATCGTACTGTATGAACTTTTCTGTTATACATAATCTCCCTCTCAATAATATAGCGTGACTAGATTTCCACACCAACTCTTTGCCTATGCAATGACTTCTCCTAGCTCTTCAATCATTTGGCTGTCTGGATATATCAGAAATTAACTCATTTGTTAGTTTTGGACACTAAAGTGATTAACGACCTTCAGGTAAAGCTCTGTACAGTTATTTTTAAAAGTAAAAATCCAACCAAAACAGATATATCAAAGCATATGTACATTTGAGAAGTTACTCATGAGCCTCCCTAGTGGGAGCTGGGTGGTGTGGCTGTAACTAGCAAGCCTGGGCTGGCTGTCATCACGGGCAGCTAAAGGAGAGGCCTTGGAAAATGAGGGCCGAGACCATTCCTAAGGTACCAAGCCTGGGATGATTTACAAATGCTAAGGCAGCACCTCCTTACTACGATGGGAAGCCACCCAATTTATTTATTCATTTTAAAAAGTCTTATTAAAAGGTATCGCCAAATAAAGCACACAAACAAAAGGTGCATTTGACAAATTTAACTGTCATAAAAAATTTTTAAAGTGAACACACATGTAGCTATATCCATTCCTTGGATATGGTGGTAGGAATGGGAAAACCAATCTCATCTGTGCCCCAAATATTCCATTGTCAGTGCTCCAGAAGTCTAGGCCTAGTCCCTTTGGGATCACCACCATCTCCAGTAACCACTAACCTGGCCTTAATGTTAATCACTTCCTTGCTATTCTTTATTTTCATAAATATAAATAATATATATGCACATGTGGCCAAACAGACAGACAATACAGAAACTTGCATAGCACGACCTCTCCAACCGCCCACTCTCCCCCCAGAGGCAGCCATTGCTAAGAGTGTGGTATCTATCCTTCAAGATCAGTGCTAGCCAATAGAACTTTCTGTAATGATGAAATGTCCTATTCTGGCACTTTTACAGTAGGCTCCAGCCACATGTGACCATCGAGCATTTAAATACGGCTAGTGTGACAAGAACTGAATTTAACATCTGATTTAATTTTAATTCATTACAATTTAAATTTACGTAGGCACATATGGCTCCTCGCTGCCAATTAGACAGCACAGTTCTGTATTTTTTGAAACACTTTCTTCCATACTAGAGCACTGAATCCTCACGGTATCTCACACATGAGGAAATGCGCGTCCTAGCAAAGGACAAGCCCACGGTCTCCCAGCTAGCAGTTACAGAGGTCTCGTCTTAACTTCATGCCCAGCGTCTTTCCACATGGCCTCTCTGGGCAGAATCACCAACACTAAGGTCAGCTGTCCATGATTTTTTTTTAACCATCCGTCTTGGCCCAAAGTCTGAGCTGGAATTGGAGCAGCGCACTCAGGGTTGTGTCTGGTTTAATTTCAGAAAGGGCGAGCTGTGGGCTGATGCTGCCCTCCCCCCATGACCTTTTCTCTCTGGGTCTGTGTTTCCATGCAGCTATTTTTGACAGCTGAATTTTGGACCTCTCTTGACTTGTGTTATCACCAAAGTGATCTTATTTTTAACATCTTTATCTGTTTCTTCTTTTGAGACAGAAAAATAAAATAAGAGAGGGCAGTTCCTGTTTGGGTGTGAATTAAACAGCACCCTTTCAAATCACGGCTGGTGACCTTCCCCTTCTCTGCTGTCAGGCTCACACTGAAAGAGCTCAGACCCGGAACCAGACGTGAGTCCTGGTCCCGGCTCTACCCTGGTAGCATGCAGGGATCTTCTGGGTAGTAACTCAGTGAGTTGGAGACATGGGGACTGGTTAGGAGAGCCCCAGAAACATCCTCCAAAGCATGTAGGGGGAAAGTACTTGATATTTATGGTGTTTATGGATTTCCTCCCTTGTGCAAAAATTCCAGTGCTCTTATCACAATTAAAATTGTCTCACCACTGGACAACATGGAGGTGGTGTAATACTTCTACAACTTTTCTACTTGGCAAAATAACTGGCTCAGAGAAGTTCCTGAAATGTGTGTTATATAGGAAGGAAGGAAGGGAGGAAGGGAGGGAGGGAGGGAGGAAAGAAAGAAAGAAAAAAAGGAGGGAGAGAGGGAAGGGAAGAAACAAGCAGTTTAGGTACCAATTAAGTACCTTTCTCTGGGCAAGAGAGATCCAGATGAAGAACATGAGCCTCAGAGAGGTCAAGTAACTTGCTGAAGGTCACACAGCTGCCAAGCAGTAGAGTTTCTGCTCTGGTGGCAGCTTACAAAGCTAGAATCAAGATTCCCAGGTTATTATATCCATTCTTAAGGATGTTAAAAATGAGTCAATCAGTGTCTTTTGCTGAGTACCTGTGCCCCAAGGAAAGCCCCACGGATAACTTGAGAAATACAAAGCTCTTAGATCAATTCTTTCCTAGAGTTCTTTTACTTCCTGATATGAAGGGAATCTCAAACCAGGTTTCTGGGCTGACATTCTCATGAATATGGATTTAGAGAAGGGGCAGCTTTCTCAGCAGGTCTAGGGAAGTATATTAATTTCACAGAGGTCCCCTCAACTCCGCGGAGGGACCTTCCCCTGAGCCATTTAATCTCATCTTTTGTCTGAGTTGATAATGGGTACTTTTTTCCCCTTTAAATATCATCTCCCCATCCCCCCGCATCAAAGTCAGGCCAGGAGGAGAGAAGGGGATGGTCCACCCAGCTTGGGAAAGGCTGGGGAGGAGGGCCTTGCAGGAGGTGACCCAGCCTCAGGGACCCCTGAACTCTGAGGCCTAATCCCCTGTAATGACCTGTGTCAGAGAGAGTCTTTGTGAAGCCATGAAAGGAAGTGGGCCTGGGGAGGGGCCATGCCCTTCTCACCCACAGTTCTCAGAGGGGCTTGGGTTGCTTCTAATGACTGGATGGGGAGAGGACACACTTAACTGAAAAACTGCTGCCTGTCACAAAAATGGGGTGAAGAGCGAGGCTGCAGGATTCTAGCAGCTTCAGGTTCAGCCTCCACTCTCCACCCTCTTGGGACAACCATCCCCTCACCCAGCCTTTTGTAGGGAGCTGCATGAACTCACACCTAGAAATCAAACACTGTAACATGATCCTGAGGTCACAAACCAGACCTACAGGAGATCAGAAATAAGTGGCTTATTACAATTAAGAAAAAAGCTAAAAAGAGGAGGCATTTCATGACAGTATGTAAAATATTTCAGAGGCAGAGCATTCTCACACACACTGGAATTTGACCATGAACTTCTTCTCTCTGAGACCCAGTTCTTTCTGTTTGCAATGAGAATTAGAGATAAAAATCTCTAGCACAGTGTAGGAACTTGCTAAGTGGTGACTACTTGAAGGAATCTGAGGAATAAACTAGCCCAAGCCCTTATTTCTTGGATGAAGAAAATGAGCCCAGAGAGGGAAAGCTACTTGGTCAAGGTTGCACAGCAAGTCCATAGCAGAGCTAAGAGGAAAACACTGCTATTGCAACTAAAGTCAAAGTGCAGTCAGAGGCGTTCTGTCATCAAAGGCCACTGTTACTTTAAAAGCTGAATTTGAAGAGTGTACAAATTGGGAGACAGGATCGTGGACATCTGAAAGATGTGAAAAACAAATACACTTCTCTTTGGAATATTGTGATCATATTTCTGGATGGTGTTTTCTTTGGAGCAGAAATGAAAAACCATAATTTTTAGCCCAAGAACTGACATATTGGATAGTTATTACTGCTTTAGCATGGAGTGGCATAGGAAGTAGTTCTGTTTCTGGAAGAAAATAACACAAATGGAGAGGAAGCCTGGAAGATAGCTAGAAAGGGGCAATCTGTTTTGGAGCCTGAGCTCACCAAAGCAAAGGATTATCCTTTTGATTGGAAATGAAGTCTATGTGATTCCTTTAGTTGAATCCGTGGCTGCCTTTATCAGGGGCCTTCCATTTTGTTAGGCTCAATCTCCTTTGCTCGGTCCTTTTCTAGGGTAGGAATGATTATTCATATAACTACATATTTATCTGAGTGCCTAGCCCCACACAATCTCCTGTAATTCTTGGGAAGCTTTGAGGAGACAGGTATTTTTATCACTTGTGTTTTTCAGATGAAGAAATCAAGGCTCAGAGGTAACTTGGCTGGTGTCATTAATATAGTGAGTGGACATGGTGTCACTGGGGCACAAGTCTTCTGACATGATGTGAGGTAGTCTTTGTACTGACCTGGGGGGTGGAGAGTGGAGTTTGCCCTCTGCTTCCAGACAACAACTCAGGGTGGCAGCTGAGTGAGTTTCCAATCCATGCGGCCAGCCTGGTGCACCTTCTGCCACCCCTCTCTCATCCGTGGCAGGGCATACTCTGGTTGATACGTTCCTCTTAGCTCTTTTAACACTTAGGGCCCCTTAATTTAACTATGGCAGAGGGATCCTTTGATTTTTGATCCTGATTCTTGGTGTACTAGTTCCTGCTTTGTGCCCCTGTTCCTATCACAGGGTGTTAACTTTATTCCAATTTCTAGCAGACAGTATTGATTGCCATTATTCCATGGACAGCACCCTCTCGTCCTTACTAACAGAACTCCACAACCTTCAAGAGAGGCTGGCCTTAGCTCCAGCCCCAAGGTCAGGGAGTGATACCTGATTGGTCTAAGGCAGTCATCATGGGCTTTTCCCACTTCACAGTGATTGGCTTAGGCATGGGCATGTCTATAATACTGGTCAATGAGACACGCGTGGGCATCAGTTTAGGGGATTCTGGGAAAGGTTTTCCTCATTTTCAGAAAGGATCTTTGGGTGTCCTGCTGCTGCTGCTCCTGGATACTGATGATGCCTGTGAATGCAGCCGCCATTCTGGGACCATGCAAGGGTGCACGCCTGAAGGGAACATGCTGAAGGTGGCATCGTGGGAGACTGGAAGTAACCTGGGCCCTTCTTGATGTCATCGAGTCATCAAATTAACCAACCCTGTTAATGCCTCTCCTCCCATCTCTCCCTTAGTGTTTAAGCTGCTTGGAACTTTATTCCTGTTATTCGCAGCTGGAAACAATCTCACTGATAAAATACAACATCTCAATGCTCACTTTACTTCCCATTCCCTTCATAGGTCTTTGCTTTTGACCCCTCCTCACTTTCCCTTTTCTGAAGCTCCCTGCTCAGCAGTCGGATCTTATTCGACATTGCAAGGCGAGGAGCTGGGAGGGGTCTGGGGGTCTTTGGAAGGCAGTGAGTTCACAAAAAGTGCTGCCCTTTGGCTGCCTTTTCTAGTGTCTCACAGTCTGACATACCACCTGATTTAATGTCTTTTAATTTAAAAAAAAAATTAACTTCTAAAACAGTGTTGCAAAGGAGCCACTTTTGGAGAATGGGCTCAGGGTAGAAACCACCACCACCCTTGCTATTTCCTGTCTCTTGTTGTTCTGGAATTGCCACCAGTCCTGTCAGAATGCATCCCCTCCCCCATGCAGCTTGCCATCCTCTCCTATCACCAATTTCATGTTCGGACAGTTTCTTACTCTCTTGACTCTTGTACCCTCCTGCCTGGTGGAGTCTCTACTGTTACTTCTGTCTCTCCCTGTCCATTCGTGGACTCATGCCAGGTGTTTCCGTTGATTGAGCTGATAGGCCAAGCTCCATGTTCCAGATCTGACATCCAGGCTGTATTGCCAGATATTCACTTCATTCATTCATTCATTCATTCTGTCATTTAATTCATCCATAAATCAGAGAGGCAGTATAATGTAGTATAACATTTCCCAAAATGTGTTCCACTTAAGACTAGTCCTGTAAAATATTCTGTGAAAAATGGGTTCTGAGGTCATATGATATATAATATACCTATTTGTAGATTTGCAAAGCGCACTTTTTTTTTTTTTTTAAGATTTATTTATTTTATTTTATTTATCCCCCCCTTGCTGCTTGTGCTGCTGTGTCCATTCGCTGCGTGTCTTCTCTGTGTCTGCTTATATCCCCCTTGCTGTGAGGTCTTGCCGCATCAGCCCACGGCGCCGCGTGAGCGGGCCTGCCCTCACAAGGAGGCGCGGGGAAGCGAACCCGGGGCCTCTCATATGGTAAACGGGTGCTCTATCCATTGCGCCACATCCGCTTCCCGCCATGAGGTTGCTGTATCAGCCCACCGCACCGCTCAGGTCGGCGTGCCCTCACAAGGAGGACTCAGGACGCGAACCCGGGCCTCCCATATGGTAAACGGGGGCTCTATCCACTGAGCCACACCTGCTTCCCATGCAAAGCGCACTTTGATACTAAAAACTGAGATGTACTTGCAGGAGAGAGACATGCTTACAGTAGTTGAAGCAGTCATTTACAACATTGGGGTTTGATGCTATAGCGCTTTGTTGACTAATGCCTATTAATATCCATGAAGCATGTGGTGAAAAATTCTGATCCTGTTTTTCAGCCAGGTCTGCCTTTTGCTTTGTGAAACAGTTTTCTCATCTGCAAAATGGTGCTAATAGTCACAACCTGGAGGATTGTTTTGAGGATCAAATAAGAGAATCCATGTAAGATGCTAACACAATATCATGCCATTTTTAGTCCTTTATCCTCTCCATTCATTCATTTGTTTATTCAAGAATTTAATAAGCTTTTATTTCTTGAGTGCCAAAATGTACAACCCTTGCTGGATGGAAATACTCCGAGTGTCTTAATTTTCTTGTTACCCTGAGCTATGTTCAGGTCTGGAGGAGCTGAGGAAAGCTCAATTTTTACCTCTTGCAATCCTTTCCCCCTTGTCCTGCTTTTATAAACAATGACATCATCCTTGTGGCCACCAAAATCAGAACCAGGCCCCAGGGAATGGAGGCTGGCTTCATCTCATTAAGCGTGTAGGTGCCGTGTGGGCCCCTGGCCCTGCAGAAAGTGAAACTCAACGTCCAGTGGTCAGCCAGGGTCAAGGACGCAAGGTCTGTTTGGTCATAGCAGAAGCACTGTGGGGGCAGCTCTGCTGTGGGTCTCTTAGCTTGAAAGCCCTTGAAAGCTCAAGGCCTTTTGTGCCTTTCGTTCGGTATTATCAGAGTTAACGCAATGAGTAAATATGCTTATTTGGATGATAATACAAAGTAAAGTCCACTAGTCAGAAATTACTAGGAGAGTCAGTATTTCCCAAGTACTTTCTTTGCGAGAGGTTCTATGTTAAGCCCTTTATGTACATTGTCTCATTGAATCTTCACAAACGACCCAGTAATTACCCTCATTTTACAGTTGAGGAAACTGAGGCAAAGGGAGGTTAATTTGCTCAAGCCTCATAGCTAGAAAGAGGTGGAGCCAGAATTTGAACTTGATAGCCAGACTCCAGAGCATAGGCTCCTAATCATGCGGTCGTCTTAATACAACTAATTACTGTCTTTACTTACTGGTTGGAAACCAGGGCTCAGAGAAGCGAACTTATTTGGCTATCTGACCACACACTAGTAAATAGCAGAGTTGAGATCTAAACCCATGTCCCTCTCGCTGCAAAATGCTCATACATTTCATTGTGGAACAACTAGCTCCTCCCTGATTCATGGCACTACACCCAGTTCTGCATATGTAACGTGAACTATCTGGTCAGGGCCTCAAAACAGTCCTATGCGCTGTGATTTACTAGTTCTCTCTCTACAGATGAGACTAACCGCGTTGAAGTAACTTGCCAAGACCGCACAGCTTTCTGTCCGGAAGCCTGGGTTCCAATCCTTTCCCACGTGTTGTCCTCTAGCCTGAAAAACTCTTTCCTCAGCTCCTGCCCTGGCTAACTCATACGCACCGCTCAGACCCCAGCTGCACGTCATTGCCTTAGGGCAGCCTTTCCTGGTCCTCCAAACTAGGTCAACCTCTCCTTTAGAGGCTTTTTGGGCATCCTTTAATTTTCTTTCTCACTTTTTAATTATGTATTTGTGGATTATTTTATAAATACCTGCCTTTCCCTAGATTGTACACACTCTGAGGCCAGAGCCCACATCAGTGTTGTTCAGTAATATTGACACAGTGTTTATTTAGCATTAGCTGACACTCTAAAAAATGGGAGCTATTATTGTATATAACATATATATGTCTATGTCTATGGATATATGTCTCTATCTCTATCATTTCTCTCTCTCTTTCTCTCTCTCATCTCTCCTCTATCTCTCATCTATCTATCCATCGGTCTATAAATGATAGTCATAGGTCTATTCAGTTCCTTCTCATGAAAGCATCAATCACAGAGATGTCAATTAGCAGCATGACTGCTGCAGCTCCCTGATTACTTGTGCTTGGCACATCTTGCCAATCAATCACTATACTCCCTTCTGCTGAGACCCAAGGGAGCCTCAAAATCCTTCTCAAGGCAGTGCTCCAGGAAGCCACTACCAATTAATTGGATTTGGCTGAACAAATGAAACTTGGCCATCCCAGGTGGGGAAACTATTCTCAGATAGCACTTACAACTGTAGTTCTGTGCAATTAAAGTCACCCAGGGAATTAAAAAATAAATTACTGATGCTTGGCGTCCCTTCCCTCAAGAGATGCTGATTAAGTGATAATTCTAATGGGCTGAGAACCACTGGCTAACAAAATGGTGTCTATTCTGGTCTGTCCTTGTCTGGATTCCATTTTACCTTGTGTTGTCCAAATTCCATTTATTTTCTTTTATGGTAGCATGTAATTACTTTACCATGGCAGACTGGGCATTGAGAATACAGAAATGATTAAAGATAGGTCTCTATTCCCTAGGAACTCTCAGACTGTCAAAGGAGACAGACAGGCACGAAGAGCTCTTAAACAAGGAAGACTGTTAGAAGTTAATTTGAAGATGCATGGACATACGAGGGGAAGTGTGGCTGAAGAAGTAAATTCTACCTAGGAAGATCTGGGAAAACGTTTTGGAGGAGGTTGCAGTTGAAGTAACTCTAGAGGGACAGGTGGACTAAAAAGGGATGGTGAATCCAAATTGTGGAAGGCTTTGAATGCCAGGAAAGCAATGTGGAGCCAATGAAGGTTTTAGCAAGGGAAACATACCTTCAGGAAATTATCTGAGAGCAGGATGGAGGATGCATTGGAGAAGGATGATTGAGACTTAGAGGCTTGGTACAAAGTCTCAAGTCTGATTCATGACAGTGGATATGCGGTATGGAGGGGGAAATCATTTAAATAAATGTGGAATGGGATTTTGGCAATAAGAGAGAAATATTGACCATGACACTAGGGAAACCTATGAAAATTAATTGTGTATTTGCTATTACTGCTTTACATCATACTGTGATCTCCTTGGAAAAAGAAGCTATCAATTATTGCATTTTTAATCCGGCCAGGTACTGTGTCAAATATTTTATATACCTCTCGTTTAAACCTTACAATAGTTCTGCAGAGTAGTCTCTCTTGTTATTTCCACTTCATGGATGAGGATACTGAAGTTAGATATATATATTAAATAACTTTCCCAAGGTCACATAGTCAAAAACTGGCTGAGCCTGGATCCAAACACCGATGGTTGAACACAAGAGCACATGCATTGGACTGTGATAATTCTGTCTTAATTACTGCTCTGTGCCAGTGGTTTTCAACAAAATCATTTCTCATCTCTCCCCCTAGGGCTCATTTGGCAATGTCTGGAGACATTTTTGGTTGTCCCCCCTGGTAAGGGGTGGTTTGCTACTGTCACTTGTGGGTAGAGGCCAAGGATGATGCTAAATATCTTACAATGCACATGGCAGCTCCTACAGCAAAGAATTATCCAGCCCCAAATGTCGAGATTGCTAAGGTTGAGAAACCCTATTCTATTCCCAGTGCCCTGGCTTGCTCTACATGTTTGTTGAATTAAATAGAACTATTGAACATGTATTTGCATTTATATATTTATATACATCTAAATATATATGAATATAGCTCCTTACAAATATACATACTTTAATCTTGACATATTTTCCTGATCAAGGAAATGTCCCTGTGAGTGTCATCTGTATTTCCTGTCAAATCTGTAGTGTTGGGGCCATGTGCTCACTTCTCCTCCAAGGCTTCTCTGCTGTAATTATGCTGTCTCCTGGCTTGGCCATCATCCCACAGAGAGGAATTTCAGTCTAAACCCTCCAGTTGTTGTAGTGACTTAGAAAAGATTTGGAGTTTTTTGAGTGTTTTCCTTTCTGCTCCTACCCTATCCCTTTGGAATTCATTGTGTCATCCCTATACTTTCTTGGTGTGATTACATAGTGTGGGCTGGAAGGGGGGTACAGCAGCCACTTTGGGGGGATGTGCTGCCTGCTCTGGCCCACCACAGAAACTCCCTGAATAATCAGGTCTGTGTCAGAGCCCACTGAGTGAAATAATTGTGACTGGAAGCCTCGGTTTCCATTCAGGAGATGACATGTTTCTGAACGAGGGTGCAATAGACTCT
This sequence comes from Cabassous unicinctus, assembly GCA_029593785.1. Taxonomy (NCBI): domain Eukaryota; kingdom Metazoa; phylum Chordata; class Mammalia; order Cingulata; family Chlamyphoridae; genus Cabassous; species Cabassous unicinctus. The sequence goes on from JAQZBX010030925.1 coordinate 18,417, forward strand.
GTGAATTCTACCGTTGTTGTAAACCAAACAGACTTCACAAATCCAAGTTGATTACATTACCCTATATCAGATTTTTATCTGGCAGCTGTTGCTCAATCCTCTCCCACCCCCAGCCCCTGTAATGCTCTAACCACCCACCCCCCCTTTTTATGGTGTGCTTAAGAGCTCAGTTCATTTCCTCAACTCCTAAATTCCACATTTTTTCAGTCCATTCTGTCATAATTGGCCTTGGTGCAGCTGAAATTAGGATGAGAGATACCTAGTTACATAGTCTGCTGTAGCAATAAATGTCATTTTTAGGAAAGAGCTGGAAAGTAAGACAGTCACCTAGATCTGACCATCCTGACAGGCCGATTAGCTGCAAAGGGCAAGGGGAGGACTGTGCCAAAGCCAGACAGATTCTCCAAAAATGGACAAGAAGAACTTAGTGAGCATGGTGGGTCTTTACAGCTTGCGCATACCCACATCTTAACTTCTGTTTTACCTTCCTGATTCTTTAAGTAGAAGGATACTATCATCCACCACACACCTACTGGCCCATAAAGGCAACTGAGCACCAGCTGGAGTGGAGGAAATCACTCAGTACCATTCTCCCCAGCTACTGCTCCAGATTTGATTTTGTTTGAGAAGTTATAGCATTAGTTAGGATGTATTATATTACAACTAAAAGAAAAAACAAACTCTGAAAAGTTCAGAGAAAAAGTTTGAGTCTCAGACATCTCTGTGCCAAAGACTTTCTTTTCCATCTCTCTGCCTATCTTCATACTAAGTCTGCTTCGCTCTTTGTTCCCAAGATGGATCCTGACAGCTCCTGGAGCAGTATCCTTGTCTCATCCAGCAGATGTGAAAGCTTCTTTCCCTGGGATTCTCAGTGTAAGTCCTGAGATCCATTCTGAATTTGCTAAGGTCACAGACCTTCCCTGAACCAGCTCTCTGGCTAGAAGATGGAATGTACTGGTTGACATGACCTGATTTGTGAGCATGCTCATGGAGAGCACATGGAAGTCAGACTATTAGGAAAGACAGTGGTGGACAGCAGAGATCAGTAACCACTATGAGAGTTATGCTCAGTCTTCTTGGTATTTGAATCTCAGAAATCTATTAAAATATTGCTTTGATCTATTGCCTTCCTTTGGATATGAGGAAGTTCCCTATGATATTCCTGATCCCATGAAACCCATTCACAGCCACTGTCCACATGGCCACTGTCAACAGTCTAGACCTAAGCATTTCTAATGGCAGAACAGGTTATAAAATATGGACAACAATCTTAAACTTGAGACATTTATTATTTAAAGAAACATGATTAATAAAAACTCATCCATCAATTTGCTCATTTATATTCATCACTCATTTATTCTAAAATCCCTTTATTCTTCATTCTTTCATCTATCCATCCATGCCAACAAAAAACATATACTAAATATCTTCCATGCACCAGTCACTGTGCAAGGTGCTAAGATACAAGAATAAACATGAAACTATGCTCAACTCATTCAAAATGAAGTGAGAGAGACAAGCATGTGAACAATGAGCAGCCATAAACTTTTTTTTTTTGGTGGAATGACAAAGAAGTCTTTGAAAACAGCTACTTCCTTAAATTCCAAATTATTGTGTTTTTCTTATGTATTGTTAATTATTTTCTATTTCCTACCTAACTTTTCATCCAAATGCCCTCAAATTGTCTCTTATTCTTCATCCTCTTTCTGATCCCTATATTTCTCTTTATTGATATCATCTGCACTCCATTCCTATCTTTTAAGAGGTGAGCTTCCCAAGACCTAATGAAGAATCAATATGATTCCTCAAAATTAATAACAACCATTTAGTTTCGTGTGGACTTGGGGTCATCTTAACAAATGCATATTTGATGACCAGAAGAACATTGATGCTTTCTAAATAGTTTCTCAACTTCACGGTGGAAAAGACTTCTGCTTAAGCAGGGAGTTTTTGATTCTACTATTGCTAGGAAAGTGAAACCTATGGTTTTACTTAATTGAATTTATTTGAAAAAGTAAGTTGTTTGCTTCCTTCTTTTTCTTAAGAAGGAAATGTTTTCTGCATGCTTTAAGAGCCTTAAGAGTCACTGGGGACACCAGTGCAGTGGAAAGGGAAAGAGATTGAGAGTCAGATGGACCTGAGTCTGAACCCTTCCTTTGCCATTCACTAGCTCTGCTACCTTGATCCCTATCTTCCTTGAGCCATAGATTCTATTTCTGTAAAAATGGGACCACAAATTCCTACCACGCAAGATAACCGAGAGAATCCCATTAGGTGTACACGAGAGCACTTAGCACAGTGTTTGGGATGTAGCGAGCTTGGTAGTAGTTCATTTCCTCCCCCATCTCTCCTTGCCTACTTTTACAGCTTTGCAGTTAAAAACAAAAGTCCAAAACCAAATATGCAGCCTAAATAACTTTTATCATAAGTTAAGTCTGTTCTCTTGAAAATGACTGTAACAAGTGATGAGTGATCTTCTCAAGTGAAATGACATATTTTGGACACTTCTAGCTAAAACAGCTCTCAGTGCCCTAGTTTGTACCTCAGTCATTTGAAATGTTACTGACCAACAAAGAAGTAACTATTGTCATCAAATGTAATGAAAGAAAACATTTATTCAGCAGCCACTATGAGGTAGGGGCTGTGTTATGTGCTTTCACATATATTTTTTAATCTTCCTTAATAAAATATCCCAGATTCTTGGACCTAATGTCAAGAGAAGAATGAGATATTGCTGCTGCCTTTGAAAGCTTTTCTGTTTCATCACCGGTATCTTTTGCAGTTGTTGTGGGAAATCTTTCCAAAAAGCCAGGCATAACAATTGCTAATGCTTCACACATAATGGACCTATTTACAGATGTGGTTACAATTTGATTCTCACATCCATTCCAAGAAATGCAAACCTTTCCATTGCCTGCTTATTTTTCTGGGCTTCCACTTTCATGTTCCTTATACAAAATCTGAATTTGTAACAATATCTAACAAACTTCTCTGTTCAGAAAATACTATACTTTTACAAGTAACCATTTCAACATTATTTTCTACTACTTTCTTACAAGTAGGACAAATTCCATGAATTTATCTGACCTTCAGCTCACCAAGTTAGGTGGCCCTTGCCTCCTAAAAAAATGTGTCTTTAATCCATCCACTTCTTTCCATTTTCTCTGCTACAGTTTCAATTACCACTATTTCTCACTGCAATGCTGCAATAGTGGGAGATGTTTTCAGTGTTTACTATGTATAAGACTGTTTTGGTGCTTTACACATATGGCTGTATTTAATCTTAATAACTTCTCAGAAACATCTTAACAACATCTTAATAATAACATCTTCAGATATAGAAAGGAGGTACCAAGAAGTTTTGTAATTTGCCTACCACTTGTAAGAGACAGAACTAGGCATCAAATCTCGACTCTCACTCAAGGGCTCATACTTTAGACAACACACTTTTCTATCTCTCCAACATTTAGGCAAGAAGTTTCCTAACTGATTTCTGCATCCACTTTTGACCCTCTGGGACTCTTCTCTACCCTACAGCTTGCTCAAGTATTCTGAATGTATCATTCTCTTGCTTGAAACTCCCCCAGTGGCTCTCCTCTGCTTTAAGTATAAAGTCTGGACTCCTCAGAAGGGCCTGCAAGGCTCTGCATGCTCTCGCCTTGTGCATCCTCCAGCCTCATCTTGCCATGCTCACTCTTGCCCTCTGTGCTTTTAGAGTCACAGGTCACTTGAGTATGTAGTGCCCCATCCTCCTATAAGGGTCTTTGCGAAAGCACTTCTTCCACCCGGATTGCTCTCCTTGTATTTTTTTTAAACATGTTTTTTATTTTTTCTAAAAGATATTTAGATTACATAAAATGTTACATAAAAAATATCAGGGATTCCCATATGCCCCACTCCCCGCACCTCCCACTTTCCCCCACATTAGCAACTTCTTTCATTAGTGTGGTGCATTCATTGCAATTGATGAATACGTTTTGGAGCACTGCCGCAAGTGGCTGGAGTTGGTAGGTGTACACCCAAGAGACTTGAACCTTTGGGCTCTCCTTGTATTTGAGTTTCAGATTTTACTGCCAGCAGGCTCTTTCCTAGTCTTGGGCATGAATGACACCCTCCCCTTGTTTTCTTTTCATACTTCCTGATTCTTACTTTCTAACTCCTTTGTGGGCTTTTCTCCTCCCTTCTTCTTGTACTTTAAGGATCCACCCTTAGTTCCTCCGCCCCCCCCACCCCATCATCACCTTATAAATGCTTCCTGTCTTAAACAAGCCTATGACTAACTAATGCTGCTATTGATTATTGCCATATAGCCTTCTAAAACGCCATCCTGGGCTTCAGATTCCTAAAGCTGACCGGCTTCTAAATGTTTCCTCTGGGAATGTGCTGAAGGACTTCAAACCAACATGTCCAAAACTGTGTCCATTACCTTTTCCTGTAAACTGCCAACTGCTCCTGTATTTCCACGGTAAATGATTTTTCCCATCCACCCAGTCATCTGTAACAGAAACTTCAAGGTCATCTCTAACTTTTTTCTTTCACTTACCAGGTCTTCACATCCTGTCAAATGACTCTTTGAAGTGCCTATTGGATATGCTCTGTTTTCCTCATTCCTATTATCTTTGACCTGATTCAGACATGTATTGTCCCTCTTGTGAAAAACCGTAAAATCATCTACCTGGTCTACCTTACAGTTTATTCTCCATTCTTCCACTAAAAGGAAAAATGAAATCAAAGGGCTCAATTTAGTGTGACCAATATCCTGACAGGCAGGAGCACTCACTAGAGGAGAAGCACTCACCCCCTGAAAGGAAAGTGGCATTGATAGACAAGCAGTCACTTGGTGATACCAATTCTCTGAACTTAGTCCAGGCTACTTCACAGAATCATACGATTTCTAAGTTTAGAATGACAATAACAGTGGAAAAAGTAGCAGTGGCAGCAGCCGCCACTCCCACCTTCCTACAGCAATGCCAAGCATTTATGATACTCTGATTGTGAATTTGGCCCAATTCAAACTTTACATGTATAATCTTTTTAAATCTACACATTCATTTGAAAGTGGTCTTCTATGTAACAGCAGAATTCTAAAATTTTATTAATCATGCACCATCTATACCTTTCTAACAGGACACAAATTCTTTTTGTCACCCACCCCATTGTGTAACTCAGGTGCTCTGCCCTCCCTTGGTAAGGAGATGGCTACCTGACTCAAGCAAGGCCAAGTGAGCTCTGTACTAGGACTGTGAAACTTAAATGAGTGACATAAGGATGGAAAAGTTTGGGAGCTCATTAGCTTTTGTGATGACACCTGAAGTAAACAGTGTGGTAGTGTTTTCAATCAGACTCTCAATGCCATGTTGAATCTTGTCCTGATGAGCTTTCTATTCCCAATCCTGGCTCTCCAGTCTCTGAGCTGCCCAAATATTCTGCCAATGAATTCTTCTCCTTCATCTCTCCTTTCCCTGCCCTCCCCTTCCTCCTCCTCTTCCCCTTCCTCCTCCTTCTATTGGCACACATTAGCCAAAATGGGTTTTAGTTGCCCACAACCCCAACTGATGTAGAAATCATCTCATTAAAACCCTTTTGTTTGAGAGATCAGAAAACAGTCTGTGTTTGTGACTTGTCCCAGGGCATGCAGTGAGTTAATAGTATATCCTGGACTAAAATGGTATTTTTCATTCTTAGTCTAGTGTTCTTTATAGAATAGTGTTTGAAGAATGGTCTCTAGGCACGGACTCTCCTGGTTTGAATACTTGGTTTCACTACTTATTTAGCTGTGTGATTTTGGGCAAGTCACTTAATTTTTTCTGCCTCAGTTTTCTCACTTGTACAAGGGGGAGAAAAATATCACCTGTCTCATAGGGTTGTTGTGTTGATAACATTGGTTAATACTGCATGTGTAAAGTATACTTGTACAGTATCTTGTACATAGTAAGTACAATATAAGTTTTAGGGATTACTATTGTTATTATTTCCACTGCACCAACTGGCCATTTTGAAAAAATTTTTTTCAATAGTTCATCGATTTCTGACATTGGTAAAGAATAATTTAATTGCATTATCCAGGTATTCTTAGTCAAGGAAGTCTAATTCAGACATCCAAAGTGCCTGTCCAGCAGTTCACTAGGAAGAGCAAATGTGGCTTGGTAGCTGATAGTTTATTCTATCTTTTTACTCTGGAAAAAAAATCATGAAAAGGAACTGTTATTTTCTTCTTTTTTTCTAACCAATGAAATGCACATCAAAGTACAGAGTGTTTGACAAGGGGACCAGTTGGTTCTATTCAGGGGCACATTATGAATTGTTCATTTTTGACAGCAAGAACAATTCATTACATTTTGTTTATGTAGCACCTCCCAAGAGCCCATTTCTAAGTGGTTCGCAAAAGGCTTGTTCTCACTGGAACACACTTGTCCTTCAGGGTTCCCAGGGACTGAAAATCGCGTTTGCAAACAAAATAAACTCACCCTGAAGGCCAGTAATTTACATTAATGAAGAGCTATGTTTATACAACTCCATTAACAAAATTCTACATGGCAAGTTGAACCCAATTCTGTCAGGCTGCACAGCTAATTCTAAACAAGACTTGATGAAGAATGGCTAGTTTGTGAGTCTGTGAAGTAAGGAGGGGCTCTTCATAGCCTTAAGATCACTAAGCCTCTGCTTCTGTGACACCCCTCCCACCCCTGCTTCTCATGAGACCACTCAGAGACTAAAGCAACTTGAATCTGGAAGATTCTGTATCTGTAGAAATTAATTCAGGACCCTTTATCCATTCATTCATCTTTCTAGCCTTCCATCATTTATTCATTCATCTTCTTATTTTTAAAAGCATTTCTCAGGTAGATGACGGTATTAGCATCCCAATTGTTTTGCTTATATCTAGCTCTCCAAGAGGAGAAACAGGCAGGGAAAAGTCATCTCAGGCTGAGAGAGTCCTACTCTGTATCACAGCCAGGAGCGTTTATCTTGATCCTCACAACAACCAGGTGAGATAGACAGGGCGGTTTTTAGCCTCTCTTCCCTCTAAAAGAATAGAAGCCCAGCACAGTGCTAAGACATCCTAAAGGAAAGGAAGTTTCCATTTACTGAGTGCCTACTATGTGCCAGGCATTGCATGACACTTTTCATGGTCATAATCTTAATTACACCTTCTAGAGAGCTCTATGAAATTGTGTGTGTGTGTGTGTATGTATCCATTTGATAGATGAGGAAATGGAGGCACAGAAAAGTTACGGAATTGCTGAGAGCATCAGGAAGTGGGAGGCTGAAAAGCCTTAACCTCCCTGTTGTGTCATATGCCTCCCCAGAGACCACCTAGGGCCAGGACCCCCATCCCACCTCTGTGACATCCTGGCTTCTTCCCCTTTTCTCCCAAAGTCTCAATGAGAAGAGTCAGAAAGGAAACCCACAACCCAACACAAATAGCCAGAGTTGGAGAAGGGCCCTTGGGAGTGTGTGGTCGTATGAAGAGGACATTTTCCTCTGGGACTGGGGAGCCCAGAGAACACGTGCCTCCCCCCAGCACGCCGTTTCCACTGGCATTTCCTGACCGGTACTGGCCAGTCTTTCCCTCCTCACTTATGCCCTGACTCACCAGTGATGGAGTTTTGTGCTTTGAGAGGTCTTTGCAAACTCCTCCTCCAATCTGTGCTCTCTCTTGGTCCCTGCACAGGCTCTCATCATTCTTTCCTTTCTGGACACATGACTCATTCGACTTAATTTCCGTCTCTGTATAGGTGGTCCCTGATCTGCAGCTCCCACCTAGGCCTGCCTTTTGAACACCTCTAATTCCATTCTTAGACGTGCCCAGGGGCCCTCTGCATCTGAATCTCTCTCCTGGAGTACCCTACTTTTGCATTCTCCATCTCAGATAATAGCAGCACTCTGCACTCAGAGTCTTCTAATCAAAATTCATTCATTCATTTAAGTAGTTATTAATTCACTTATTCCAGGCTTTTTCTTTTCAGTACTTATTGGATTATTATGCAATGTGCTTGGTGCTGGTGTACAGAACATAGAAAACAAAGCCCTAATCTTCACGAAGCTGCCAATTCATGGTGTCGTGTGTGTGAGGGGGTGGTGGCGGAGGGCACGGGACGGTGGGGCCAGAGCATTACCGTGTAATTGGTGCTATGACAGAAGTGAAAG
>JAQZBX010030926.1:0-26562 GCA_029593785.1 Cabassous unicinctus
GATCCTGCTATGAGCCTTGCCATAGGCTGAGGAGCCAAGGATTGTTGTCAGCCAGCCCCAGAACATCACAGTTTTTGGGAAGTAAACATCACCTTTATATTGCCTTGATTTGGACATTCTGTTAGCTTTAATAACATAATCTGAGATCCAAGATATAGGATTAGGGAACAGCATGCTGAACTACTCCTCCAAAAACTGAGAAAGTAGGCAGGTTTACCTGGTAAAGGAAGCTGTGGGACTGTGGGGGCAACTGAAAAGGGCAGCTAGAGAAGAGCGGTCCAGCTGGCTGGAGAAAGGGAAGCTGTAGGAGATAGCACAGAGACAGCCAGAGGAAGAGGGAAGCCAAGGAATTGACTTGGCTGGAAGACCATCACTCAGCTGTCTCTGAGATTGAGGTATGTCCCAATACACAGCATTCTCTTGAGGTGGGGGAGCTGTGGGACAAAGAGGTGTGGGTCCAGCATCCAACCAGCTCAAGGGGAGAGAGTTGTAGGTTGGAGGGAAGATAGGATGAGCTAACCAGAAAAGAAATTAAAGAATCCAGCTGGTACTGCAGCAGCTCCAGGAAGAGGGGAAGGAGCAACTGATCAGGTAGGCTCTCAGACACATGCAGCCTGGGAGAGATAAGAACTGGATCAATGAGGGGATAGGCTGACAGGAACTTAACGGCCCTGGAGAGAGGAAAGCCAGGAAAGACAGCAGTCAATCTGTCAGGACCCAACTGGCATGAGGGAGAAGAATGCAGGAAAAGAGGCAAAGGACAATTCCTCAGAAGCCTAACTGGGCTCTAATATGGGGGGTTCTGGGAGAGGCAGCCCAGGAGTTGTTGAGGGTCCAATCATCTCTGAAGAGAAGGATCCAGAGAGCAATTCAACAGGTTGTCAGATACCAAGCTGGCTTCCTGGGGGAGAGGGAGTTCAGAGCCCAGAAGCCTTGGGGCCAGGAACATAGATTGAGATTTTTTTTTAGTTTTTTTAATTGTTATTTTATATTTTATAAAATATTTATATTAAATTCTATAGGGAGTCCTGCAGGTTGAAAGGAGAAAAAAATCAAGAGGTAGAGGGTTGGAGGGGAGAATAAGAATGAAGGTTATTAGTAAGAATAATGAAAGGATAAAAAGAGAAATAAAAACAAAATATGACATATCTAAACCTAAATAAAAAGTGGCTAATGTAAGTAATGACTTCACAGTAATAACATTGAATGTTGATGGATGAAACTTTCCAATCAAAAGACCCACACTGGAAGAATATAAAAGGAAATAATACCCATCTATATCCTGTCTACAAGAAACTTTCCTGAGACCCAGGGACACAAGGAGGTTGCAAGTGAATGGACGGAAAATGATTTGCATGCAAAAAATAACCGAAAAAGGGTGGGAGTAAGTACATTAATATCAGACAAAATGGACTTTAAATTAAAAATTATCATCAGAGATATAGAAGGACACTAAATATTAATAAAATATTATTGTAAATACAAATAATTAATATTAACAAAAGTAATCTATCAATAATAAAGAACTACCATAAATATTTATGCTTGCTCCAAAATACATGAGGTAAACAATAAAACTAAGAGGAGACATAAATGGTTCTAAAAGTATAATGGGGGATTTTAATACATCATTATCACTGTTAGATAGAACACCTCATTTTTTGGGTAAATAAACAGAGACTTTGAGTAATATGTTAGAGTAACTAGACCTAAAATACATACACAGAACATTACACCCAAATACAGCAGAATATAATTCTTTTAGAGTGTCCATGGAACATTCAGGATAGACCACATACTAGGTAAAAGAACAAGTTTCAATCAATTTATAATGAGCAAAATTACACAAAATAATTTATCTGGACACAATGGATTGAAGCTGGACATAAATAAGTGACAGAAACCAGAATAGGCACATAAATATGGAAGTTAAACAACACATTCTTAAACAATGAATGGTTCAAGGAGGAAATTGCAAAAGAAATCAGTAACTACCTCGAAATGAATGAAAATGAAAATACAGCATATCAAAATCTATGCGATTCAGCTAAAGCAATGCTGAGATGAAAATTTATAGCCATAAATGCTTATATTTAAAAAGAATGAAAGAGCTGACATCAAAGACACAACTGCACACATGGGAGAACTAGAAAAATAACAAGAAAAAAATCTAAAAGCAAGCAGAAATAAGAAAATAATATTGATCACAGCAGTACTAAGTGAAATTGAGAAAAAAATAACATGAGGAAAAGTTACTAAAACCACAAGCTGGTTCTCTGGAAAGACTGATAAAACTGAGAAACACTTATCTGGACTAAGAAAGGAAGAAAGAGAAGATGCAAAGAAATAAAATTAAAAGTGAGAGAAGGGATATCACCACTGATAACACAGAAATAAATATTATCATAAGAGGGTATTTTGAAAAATTTTATGCCAACAATACTGACAACTTAGAGAAATTGACAAATTTCTAGGAATACACAAGCTACCAACATTGACAAAAGAAGAAACAGAAGAATTCAACAGACCAATTACAAGTAGTGAAATTAAATTTATTATCAAAACCTCCCAAACAAGACTAACCCAGGACCAACTGGCTTCATGCATGAGTTCTAACAATTGTTCTGGAAAAAACACCAATCTTGCTTAAACTCCTTCAAAAACAAAAGTGGAGGTAACATTGCCTAACTCATTCTGTGATGCCAACATCACCTTAATACCCAATCAACATAAAGACACCATAGGGAAAGGAAACTATATCAGAATCTTACTAATGACCCTAGATGCTAAAATTCTTAGCAAAATTCTTGCTAATTGTATTCAACAACATATCAAATGAATTATACACTATGATCAAGTGGGTTTTATCCCTGGTATGCAAGGATGGTTCAACATAAGAAAATCAATCAATATAATACACCACTATGACAGACTGAAAGAAAAAAATATGTACATGTTAATCACTATTGATGCAGAAAAAGCATTTGACATGGCACGGTATTGATTATTGATAAACACCTTACATAAAGGAATAGAAGGAAACTTCCTCAACATGAGAAAGGGTATACATGAAAAACCTACAGCTCATATTATACTCAGTTGTGAAATTTTAAATGCTTTACCTCTAAGATCTGGCACAAGACAAGGATGCCACTGTTACCATTCTTATTTCACATTGTGTTAGCAATACTAGTTCAAGTACTTATACAAGTTAAAGAAATAAAAGGCATTCAAATTGGTAAGGAAGAATTAAAAATTGCACTATTTGCAGATGACATGATCCTATATGTATAATGCCCCCAGAAATCTACAAGAAAGCTTCTAGAGCTGATTCATGAGTTCAGTGAAGTGGCATGATATAAGATCACCACACAAAAATCAGTAGCATTTTTGTATACTAATAATGAACAAACTGAGAAGGAAATCAAGAAAAAAAGTCCATTTACAATAGCAAATAAAATAATCGTATGTTTTGGTTAAACTTAACTAAGGATGTAAATGACTTGTACACAAAAACTATACAACAGAGCTAAAGGAAATCCAAGTAGACCAAAATGGATTGGAAAATGAAACATAATTAAATGTCTGTCTTAGGGACACTTTTTTAAAGTTTTGGGACTTTATTTTAATATTTTTCTTTGTAAAAGTCTATATAGTCAAACGCGATTAGATTGGTCTTTAATGGCATAAAGTTAATTCACTGTCAAACTCTCAATTACTACTTAATAGATTACTTGAATAGTCCCTCACAATCCCGTCACCATCCACCCCCAGATGGTTCCCCTTTCACCTACCACTCTGCAGCCCGACTCACTCTTCATGACTTCAAGCAAGGGCCAAACTGAGAAAGTAGAGGCCACACTTAGGATTTGCAATCCCAAGAAAAATTACAACATCATTTTTTAATGAACTGGAAAAAAAACATTATGAAATTTGTTTAGAAGTGGAAGGAGCCTCAAAGAGCAATAAAAAAACATTGAAAAATATAAACAAAATTGGAGGAATCATGCTACCTGACTTTAAAGCATACTGCAAAGATACAGTGTTCAAAACTTCATGGTACTTGCAGAAGAATAGACATACTGACCAATGGAACTGAATTCAGAGTTCTGATATAGATCTTCACATATATTGTTTATTGATATTCAACAAGGCCATCAAACCTACTCACCTGGGACAGAATGGCCAGTTCAAAAAACAAGAGAACTGGATATGCAAATCCAAAAGACTATGTGAGGATCACCATCTCACACTCTATTCAAAAGTCAACTCAAGATGGATCAAAGACCTAAATATAAGAGCCAAGATCATAAAACTCCTAGAAGAAAATGCATCTAGTAGGAAATGCATGTAGTAGGAAATGGTTTCATAAACTTTACACCCAAAACATGAAAAACAAAAGAAAAAATACATAAACGTGACCTCCTCAAAATTAAAAAAAAAAAAAATATGCTTTAAAGGATTTTGTTAAGGAAGTAAAAAGACAGCTTACTCAATGAAAGGAAATGTTTAGGAACCACATATCCAAAAAGGGTCTAATATCCAGCATAAATAAAGAAATCCTACACCTCGAGGGAAAAAAAACAAATCATTTTAAAAAATGGGCAAGAGATTTGAATAGACACATTTCCAAAGAAAAAATACAAATGGTTAAAAAGTAAATGAACAGATGCTCAACATCACTAGCTATTAGGGAAATGCAAATGAAAAATACAATGAGATATCATCTTAACCCTCTTAAAGAAACAGAAAACTACAAGTGATGGAGAGGATTTGGAGGAAAGGGAACACTCATCCACTGCCAGTGGGAATGTAGAACGGTGCAGCCATTGTGGGTGATGGTTAGGTAGTTTCTTTGGAAGCTAACTATATATTATATCCCAATGCAGGGTATATACACAGAAGAGCTGAAAGTAGGGCATGAACCTATATTTCCACACCAATGTTCATACCAGAATTATTCACTATTGCCCAAAGTTGGAATCTACCCAAGTGTCCATTAACAGATGAATTATGAGCAAAATGTGTTATATACATACAATGGAATAATACTCAGCTTTAAGAAGTAATGAAGTACTGACACACATGGTAATATAGATGAATCTTTAAGACCTTATGTTTAGTGAAGTAAGCCATTTACTAAAGGACAAATATTGCACAACCTCACTGATAAGACTTAATCATATTGAGCAGACTCATGGAGATAAAGTTTGGAAGACAGAAAGTGAATAGAGTGCAGTGAGCCAATGATTAATCTTGTCATAACCTATGATAAGGTGGAAGGAAGTGGTGTGACAGTGTATGGGGGTGATGGTGGTGCAGGGATGTAAGTTGGGTTGACGGTGCTGGAATATGAGGAAAGAACAGGTGAACACTGCAGATTTGTAGATCTGGAGTTGAAACTACAATGGTGGGAATGCTCTTTTTGCAAATATGGCATGAAAGGGTCACTGGTGCATGTTGTGCATGGTGGTGGGATATGTGGGAAATGATGCACCTGAGGCATGTTTCTATGGAATATGAATGTGTTCATCTTTCATAGGGTATTATCTCAGTGGGTGGAGACCAACACAAAAAAACAGTCAAATATTAAACTGCCATCTTGGGGAGCCCTGCTGCATTCTTAAATAGAAGGGCAAGAATCTATCAACTTTATTGCTAATGCCTAATAAAAGAAAACAAAGCAGAATGTCAAGCCCTCAATATTAGTGCATGTAACTGTGAATCTTAATCCTGAAAAATTGAAACTTAGTGGTTACCATAGGTTCTGAAAGGAGAGGAAGGAAAGAATAGGTGAAACATAGGGCAATTTTAGGGTTTGGAATTGTTTTGCATGCTTTTGCAATGGTGGATACAAGCCATTAAACATTTTATTAAAACCTCTAAAAGTGTATGTTGCGAAGTGTAAAGCATAATGTAAACTATTGACCATGGTTATTGGCAATGCTTCAGTGTTTGTACATCAATTGAAACAAATGTACCATACTCATGAAATATGTTATTAATAGTGGAGAATATGAGATGGGGAAGGGGTGGGGAACTTGGAAATACCCTACATTTATTATGTGACTTTTCTGTAACCTAAAACTTCTTTGAAAATAGCAAAATAAAATAAGACTGGGGGAACATACCGAAGAAATTGTAAATATACATAAAAGATAACATCTTATATTGATGAAAGGCACAATGCAAAAAAATGGTTTGCTTTGTTTTTGTGGAAGTCTTGGATTACAAAAAAGTTAGAACTATGGCAGCGAAGGATTGCTGGTGCAGGGTGTCAGTGATTTTGGTATGTGTGGGATAGGATACACCTGGGGCATGCTTCTATGGAATATGAAGGGGTTCATGTGGTCATGGTTGTTTTTTTCTCAGTGGGTAAAGACCCACACAATAACAAACAAAATATTAAATTCCCATCCTGGGGAGTCTGGCTGCATTCTCTAATAGAGTGACAAGAATCTCTAGAGTACAATTGCAGTGCCTAGCAAAAGATGACAGAACAATATGCCAGACTTATGAACCTTATTCTTGTAAAATTGAAATATAGTCTAGTAATATTTATATCCTAAGATTTATCTCCTGAAAGTTTCCTTGTTACTCAAATGTGGACTCTTTCTAAGACAAACTCAGCATATAAGTTCATTGTCTCGCTACCCCTCCCGTCATGAGACATGATTCCCAGGCATAGGACTCCCTGGCACCAAGGGGTTATTTCCAAGAATCAACTAGCAATGCATTTGGAAAGGGACTTGACCAATAGGGGGAAATATTAAATACAAATGAGTTTATATGTCTAAGCGATTTCAAAGTGATTCAGAAGGTCACTACAGAGGGTACGTTCTTGCAAGTCTCAGGAGGAACTCAGACTGCCACAGCAGAGTCTCAAGCAGAGGTGCTCCTGAGGGCTCTAGAGACATCTTGACAATATAAGCAGGGCAGAGAACCCCAAGAAATCAGCACCCTATCTGTGGACCTTACGTTGGAATATGTGATAACCTATGTCCCCAAGGTATCAGAGTTAGACTCATTTATAATTTTCCTACACAGGGTTCTTCTGTACCTTTTAGTTGAACCTATAATTAATGCTCTACTTATTATACATGTCCTAGAGAAATAAATCCTTCTGTTCATATGCTGGATGAGCCCTGAATCTCAGCAGAGTTGCAGCCAACACTTACTTCCCAGTTCACGGGACTCACCCAGGACAACTAACAGTAGGATGATGATGGACAGCACCCATCCCAAAACACAGAGAGTATCTACAACTGCAAGCAAGACAGTTCCATCCATCTTCCCCATAAGATCTAAGCCCTCTCTCAATTGGAAACAGAGTGAGCATCACAATCTCAAATTCCTCAACATTGAGGAATGAACACAAATAAGGAAGGAATGCCCAAGGACCAAATTTCACTTATTATTATTCTAATAATAGAAGAACTTGTAACACTGATATAAAGATAATGACCACCAGAAGTTTTGAGAGGTGGGAGAAAGAATAATTGGTGTACCATGAAGTATTTTGTGGACACTGGCATTTTTTCTGCATGATATGGCAATGGCAAATATAGGCCATTATACATTTTAACGAAACCTAAAAAATTCTGCAGTGCAAAGTGTAAACCATAATGTAAATTATAGACAATGGTTAGTAGCAATGCTTTAATATTTGTTCATGAATTGTAACAAAAAATGATGTTATTAATAGGGTAAAATGTGAGAGGGGTTGGGGTTGTGATATACGGGAATCCCTTATATTTTTTATGTAACTTTTATATAATGTAAAACTTCTTTAAAGATAAAGAAAAATGTTGATGTCTGAACTCTGTAAAAAAGAAAAACTAATAAATTACTATTCCTAAGCCAACCAATCTCAATGAAATTGCTTGAGCAAACTAGGAAACTAAAACAACATTGAACAACTGACAAGGAAATCAAGAAAATAACTCCTTTTTTATCATGGTAAAGATTAAAATATCTAGGAATAAATTTAAAAGTCTTTGGCAGTGAAAACTACAAAATATTTATGCAAGATAACAAAGGAGAGCCCAATAAAGTCAAATATATCCTGTGTTCTTGCTTTAGAAAATCTACTATTGTTGATAATATTAGCCAAAGTGATTTCTAGATTCACTGTTTTCTGTAAGGAAATGAAATTATAATCTTCCCTAACAATATATATAAAAATAATAGAAAAGTGGATCAACAAACTACATATAAGAACCATAACCATAAAACCTTAGAACAAAGCATAGAAGATATCTACAAACTTGTATTATATTGCACAATGGATTTTTAAATTATTTGACCCAAAATATAAGCAACAAAAGGAAGAATAGATAATTAAGATTATATTAAGGCATTGGCTCAGGCAAATGTGGGAGATAACATTTCTTATATCTATCTATCTATCTATATCTATATATATATATACTCTCCCTTATTTGTCCTAGTTCTCTGCAGAACCCTGACTGACATTAAGAGTGGTTTTGGAGGCACAGAGCATGGGTTTTCTGAAATTGTTCTGAAGATTCTAGAATTGGTGCTCTAATGTTGTTTTAAAGTTATTAATGTCTCATATCTACTGCTAAAAGGGGACAGATAGTGCATACAATAATGTTGCAATAGAGATATGCAAATAACACTACTTGATACTCTTAATCAAGTTACTTATTAAAGGCAAGGTTCCAGGTGACCCCGTATTTGATATGTAAGAACATTTTCCAGCACTAAGTATAAGGAGATTGATAGAGTGAAGGAAAAACTTGGGAAAGGAATGGATAAGCTCAAGACTTCAAACCCCACTATTAATGCTGCATAAATGACATGAAAAATTCTATATATGCACATCAATAAATCTTATCTCCTGTAGTCACAGAGATGATATTCCTGAAAACCAAACTCAGACCTTCATCCTCGATTGGCTCCCTTACAAGAAAAATGAATTCCCAAACTTGGAGATATCTGTTGTTAAAGTGAGTGCATTGATGAGGCTCTCGGTGCAGGGAGAGGGAAAAACAGGTGTAATACGGGCTTTTTTTTCGGGACTTGGGAATCATCCTGAATGACATGTCAATGACAGTTATAGGCCATTTCATATCTTCCCATAACCTGCAAAAGTGTGTGGGAGAACGTGTGAAATATAATGTGAACTATGGTCCATGCTCAATGGCAATGCCCCAGGATGCATTTATTAATTGCAATGAATGTGCTACACTAATGAAGGATGTTGTTTTTGTGGGAAGGTGTGGGAGGTGTGGGGAGTGGGGCATATGGGAAGCCCTATATTTTTTGTGTAAGATTTATGTAATCTCAGTATTTTTTTAAAATAATACATATATACATATAAATTTATAAAATATAGTAATGGGATCCTAAATATTTGAATGTAAATACGTGGACAAATCCTGATCAGGCTGGGATATTGAAACCCTAAACTCTGCTGAATCTTCTTTGCAAGCAGAAGTAATCCTTTGATCCCTGAGTTAGCCCTGCTACTTCCTGAAGAAAATTAAATTTGTCTCCCCTGGAGGAATTGCTTTGCAAGACCGTGCTAAATCACTTCAGGAACTACCCCATACCACCAATCTTTTCTTCCAGACCTATAAATAGAAGTAAGCCCCAGCTCTTCACAAAGTGTGTGGTACAAAGTGTAACCCATGCTAGATAAGGTGTATTACACTGCAGAAGAATTGCATAATTTTTATCAAATTTTTACCAGCAGAAATCTGGGGAATATGTGTAGGAATGAATATTCAAAATATGGAATAATGGCTGAATGATTATAAAGTTTGATCAGGCCTATTTATAAATACTACTGCATCCACTAGAATTGCTAAAATGAAGAAGGTTGACAATAGGCAGCTGGCTGACAAAGTCAAGCAAATGGAGCTTGTGTGCATGGATGATGGATTGTAAATTGCACAACCAATTTGTAAATTTTTATTGAAAAGATAGTCATACCTCTTACAAAAAGAAATAAAAACATAAAATTACATAAAGGAGAGTATAGCAGATGAAGTCATAACAACTTCAGACTGGCAATGGCCAAGATGTCAGTCAAAAAATAATGCAAAAATATTGAAAGATTTATCCATATAATGAAATAGTTTCAAATAATAAAAACACAAAAAACTGTGGTTATAAAAATATGCTGGAATAAAGTTGAGTGAAAGGAGCAAGAAACACAAAATGAATTTTCTTTCAATATGAAATATTAGAATAGCTTGAAATAAAGTATGTTTTTAAAAATTGTTCCAGTAGTTGTACATGAAGTTGAGTGTTTCACTGGAAAAGAACATGGGGATTATGTCTGGGGGCACAGAATTTGTGTTTTTTAATAGTAGAAGCAAGTTACATTAGTGTATATATGTCTAGAGACTGGTTAAAAGTATGTTTGTGATGCAAGGATTTTAATGAGGTAAACTATAACTGAACATAAAAAATCAGCTATTAATTATCAAAATTGTTGATTACTTCATTAACTCTATGAAGAAATATTTGCTAGGATATACACTGTTGACCATTTTATACAGTATGAGTTGTTTTCAGAATTTCATACTTCCAGAATTTGATTTGACAATGACATTTTAGAAAATGAGAGCAAAGTATTGAGATTAATACATATTTCCAAAAAAGATATACAAATAATATGTAAATATAATATGTACAAGGCTATGCATTCATTCTGGGAATTCACACAATCACTTTGGGTACCCTCGGAAATTGGGGCAAATCAGTCTTAGTCCTGAGTTAAAGCAATACATTGACCCATACATTTCCTCAAGGCTCCCTTCACCTCATTGTTCCTCAGACTATAGATGAGGGGGTTCAGAGCAGGGGTGACAATAGTATAAAAAGCAGACACAGTCTTATCATGGTGAGCTGACCTGTAAGATTTGGGTCTCTTGTATATAAAAATAGCAGCTCCATAAAAGAGTCCCACTACAGCCAAATGTGATGAGCAAGTGGTAAAACTTTCTTCCAGGCTTCTATGGATCGCATGTGGAAAAGAGCAGCTGGGATGACTATAGGATGTCAGGATGAGGGAGATTAGGACCAGGAGCATTAACACACAGCAGATATACATGGCATACTCAATGACAAATGTGTCAGCACAAGCCAAGTGCAACAGCATGGGAGCCTCACAGAAAAAATGATCAATCTCATGTGATTTGCAAAATCGGAAGCTCAGGGTAACAACAGCCTGCATGATCCCATCAGCTGCTCCCAGAAACCAAGACCCCAATATCATTTTCATGCATAATTGCCAGCTCATAAGGACAGGATATCGCAGAGAGTGACATAGAGCCACAAAGCGGTCATAGGATATGGCTGCCAGGAGGACGCACTCTCCACCACCCAGAGTGAGGAAAAGGAAGATCTGAAATGCACAGCCAGCAGGGGAGATGGAATTCTTGCCAGTAAAGTAGTCAGCAGCCATTGTGGGAACAATGGTATAAACCAGCATCATGTCCATGAGGGAGAGCTGGTTCAGTAATAAATACATGGATGTGTGAAGGCGGTAGTCCCAGTGAGTCAGGAGGATCATGAGGGCATTGCCTAGTAGAGAGTTGAAGACAATTGTCAGCATCATCACAAAGAGGTAGGCTGTTGTGTGGCTAAAGAATCCTAGAAGAATAAAATCTGATATTTGGTTTCCATTTTCCATGATTTCAACTGAAGTGACACTGAATAGAAAAAAAATAATAATTAAAACAGTTTATCAGTGGTGATGTTTTGTGGAATAGGGAATAGTAATAAAAGGTACAAAAATTCTATTTGGAGTGATGAGATATTTTGGTGTTGAATCATGGTTATGGTAGACAATATTTTGAATGTAATTAATGCTACAAATTGTACACGTTAGTAGTTAAAAGGAGAATTTTGTGCTGAATACATATTATCAAAATAAACAAAATTAATTTAAAAGTATTAGACTTTACAAAGTCCCCTTGGAATTACTTATCTTGAATAATGACTAGTATGAATATGATGAAACTGACATCAAATCCTTCATTTGTTATTTGCTAAATGTTTCCATATGCCCAAAATGTCCCATGAAAAGTACATTTCAGAGTCAGCAGTGATTAAATGACACAATGAATAAAAACAATAAAATTCTTGTTAAACTCCCACAACTATGTTAGTCTGATTTATCTTTACCAAATATCAAAACAAATCTACAGGAAAGAAATTATTCCCAGAACTACTAATTTATATTTTTCTTGCCTCACATCATGTATAGTTCATATTCTTAGAAACAAATTAATCCAATGTTTTCAAATACATAAAAGCTGGGTACTTGACAATAGAATTATACATCTATGACATCTAAAAAATACATTGAACCTTACCAGAATCACATAATTTTTCTAGAAATGGATTAATCCTGCAAGCCAATTTATCTTTCCAAAGAAGAGGACTTATTTTCTCCGATATAGGATCTGGAAGTACTGTGCCTGCCTGAGGAAATATAACTTAATTTGTAAATGTAAGTTAAGTTTGATTTCACAGAGTTACTCACAGAAAAAAAAATGACTTTTTTAGAATCCCTTTCTCCCACTAAAGACTATAATATTAATTATAGCACACAAATATATACTCATAGTCACACAAATATAAACTCACAGCCACACAAATATGTACTTCAATAGACTAAGTTCAGACAAAACCAAAAACAAAAACTTTATTTCTTTCCCTGACCATAGAGATAAATTAATTTCTTCCCCAGTCCCAAGAGATTCAAATTATTTTTAATACAGTCCTCCTTTAACTAAACACAGTCATAGTTGCAGAGAAATTGAACCTATTAATATTTCAATCTCAAGGACATGATCTTGTAAATATTCTCATTCAAAGTAGTTTCATGGCAAAAGGATTCCATCTCTTTCTTAACATTCTATCTAACATTCTATCTGCCCCAACTATACAAATATATCTTAAACTAGCACATCTAATATGACTGTGAAAGAAGGTATTGTCCTATTAAATCTATATCTACATTACTTCAACTTCATCATTTTTCTGACCGCACTTTAACTGAGGGTTTTAGTAGGCTGTTTAAAAGTTATGTCATGGAAGGACACTTCCAGCTGGCTAAATATATTCACATATGCCATGTATTTGAGATCTGCACAATCTAGCTCTAAAATGTACCTTCTATGCCTATTAACTTTGTTCAATTCTTAATGATAGACCTCATCATCATTTCCCTATTGGACCTCAAGTACACCTATTACATTTCTTTGACTTGAAGTCTTCTGTTTATCCATTATTTATACCTGCCTCATTATTGAAAGATAATAGAATTTTTAATCTATCTAAAATTCAACTTGTAATTTAGTAGCAGTTCAGCAATTTTCTTAAGTTTTGCTAATTTATAGATATAATTGAATCTAATAAAATCTAGCTGTTGGCTGCTTGAAAATTAGACAATATGTTGGTTGAGAAAGTGTAATGTAGCAAGTTTCACAACCAATTCTTTATTCAGACAACACTTCTCTTGAAATGGATATTTAAGTATTAATTTAATGGGGTATTGGATAAAAGATGTCAGAGTTTTTTTCATATTTTGATAAGGTAAGCAGACAGCATTATTTTATATAGAAATTTGAGCTAAACTTTTGTGCCAATCATGTGAAAGAGATTTATATATTTTCAGTAATTTAAATTATTTATATGACTTCAGTTTATGAAAAACAGATTCATTTTATGAATTTCTACATATAATGTTTTTTATTTGAAATTATTAATTCAACTTTTCAATAGAGTTAAGTATGATATCTACAAATTTTTGGGTGACATATATGTATAAAAATATTTAGCCATTCTTCAGCATGATCTAGTGTTTAGATTATTTAAAAGAAATTTTAGTTACATACACCAATTAAATCAAATGTATAGTATTATATTATATTTCTCTAATCTGTGACAATATTACATTTTTGTTTTATTAAATATTCTTGACTATTTTAATAAATATTACATTAACAAATTGAGACTCCTTTGAAACTAATTAAAAGATTTGTAAATCTATGAAAAGAAGATTCTCTGGGGTAAATTCTAATGAATTCACTATAGAGGAAATGCATGGATCAAATTAGAAATATGAAAACAATACACCTTGCAAATAAAATATCTATAATAGCATTAAAGGAAGAGTGTAAACTTAAAATGGATTAGTGTAAGAATAAGATTTTACTCACTTGAAAAATAAAGATTTCCTTTTACCTTTTCCACTATGGCTTCAGAAAATCAGAAATTTTCCAATTATATTTTCTTCTTGTCCATAGTCCTTTTTATAGATTGATGCTAAAATTGTTACAACTTTCCTTTATATAGTCAAATCCTCACTTTGGTGAAGTTAACAAGGTAAAATTATATAAGCTCATTTTTTTTTTCAATTTTATATTATCCTAAGAAGCCTATCTTTTTTTTCATGTATTTTACCTATTATACTCACAAAGCCTAAGATTAAAACAATAAATGCTTAACCCTAGGTCACTCAGATGATTAAACTTTTCTCTTCTGTCAAAAATGGAATAGTAACACATCTTTTATTTGACTGAATTTATCATTTTGACCTGTGTCAGCTAGCATAGATTTTAGTTTTTCAGGATACAGGATGGGTAATAGAGAAAATTTCATTTATAAAAATAGGTAGAAGGAATACTATATAACCATGGATTCTCTTGAGTTAAAATTCATAAGCCAAATCCTAAATACTAAGAGATTAGCATGCACTTCTCACGTAAGATCAGGATGATGATCCCCAGCAGGCTGGATGTCAGCCCCCTCTGAGCAGCATTGCCCTAATGCCTTCACTGAGGCAGATGAAGATCTTCTAGTATGGCTGCACATGAATAGCTTACATGAGTGTCTAGGGTATTCCATATTGACAGGGAGGGAGTGTGGCTTTTCACCATTTTTAAATAAAAATACTATTAACATGCCAGGGCTACATAGGCTGACACTAAGGATGTCAGACAGGTTGAATATTCATGGACACTGAAAGACTTCCAGAAATTCAAAATACTTCCCAGAGGCTTTGAGAATGCTGGAATTCATCAGAGTGAAAAATAATTTTTTAAAATCCGAATGTAAATATATGCATTTGTCCTTGAAAAGGATGATAATTTAAAAACACACTAAGCATTTTTGGGACTTGGGAATCGCCCCCTGAATGTCATTTGCAATGACAGATACAGGCCACTATATATCCTACCATAACATACAGAACGGGGTGGAAGAGAGTGTAAACTACAATGTAAACTTTAATCCATGCTTAGTGGCAATGCTCCAAAATGTGTTCATCAATTGCACTGAATGTACCTCACTAATGAAGGTTATTGTTAATGGGGGGAAATGTGGGAGGAGTGCAGAGTGGGGCAAATAAGAATCCCCTATATTTTTTATGTGACATTTGTATAATTTATCTTTAAAAATTTTTTTAAATTTTAAAAAATTTAGTCAAAATTGAAATATGCAAATGTTACTTGTTTCAGAAAATGGACCATAATTCCCTTCCCCTCAAGTGTGCCTGGACTTAGTGACTCATTTGCAGTGAAAAGAGTATGGAAAGAAAGCATGATAACTTCACAGTGGAGAAATCTTGTCGACTCCGCCTTAGCCAGTCAAGCAAGGTAACATCACCAGTGATAAGTCATGCTGACAGCAGGCATGAACTCTTCATCTCACCTCTGTTGTACTCTTCCCCAAAATCTATAAACTTAGTCTATTAATGAGAAACAGACAAACCCAAATTGAGGACACAACTACTGATCATGATTAGCATTCTTCAAAACTTTCAAGGTCATTGAAGAAAGAAAGGCTGAGAAACTCTCACAGAGTGCACACTAAAGAGACATGATTAAATGCAACATCACATGCTGGATTGGATGCTTGAACCATAAAGTGAACTTTATTGGAAAATATTGTTGAAAACTGAATAAACTGTAGTTTAGTATGTAAAAAATAAATAAATAAAATAAATAAAAGCACACTAAGGGGTAAATTATTCTGATACTGGTTGCTTGTTTAAACTTTAATGAGGGAACCAGTTAAATAGTGTGATATTGAGAGATGAAGTATTGTCAAATATAGTAATTAAAAATCAAAAGAATCCAAGGGTAGAATAAAGAAATTTTGTTAACTGCTGCAACATAATTATCAATCTGTATCTATGTATTAGAAATCTATTTTTATATTATATTCTGAACTGAAATAATGAAAGCAGTAAAATAATAAAAACAACAGTAACAGAACATTGCAAACATTTGTCAAGCACATGGCAGTATGATATTATCTGTGCCTGCAATTCATGATATTGCTCATTTGTTCTTTTATTGTAGACCTTACCATCTTATTTTTTTAATTTTCCCAACAGCCGTGCTTGGTGTAATTTTTTTTTTTTTTTTTTTTTGGTTAGAGAAGTTTTGTGTTTACAGAGCAATCAAGTATATAATACAGGATTCCTATATAGCACCATATTATTAACACTTCACATTAGTGTGCCAAAATTTGTTACAATTGATTAAAGCAAGTTTTTATAATTATAATATTAACTATAATGCAGGATTACCTACACTTTTCCATCATCACAAATAGAAAATTTGTACATTAGTTATTATTATATATTATATATTGTAAGATTAGTTATTATGTAAGTATGAGGAAGGAATGCTAAGGGGTTTAGAATCTTTCTTTTTGGAGTAATGAAATTGTTCTAAAATGTTTAAGTTGATGAATGCACAACATTGTGATTATACTAAAAGCCACTGTTTATACATTTTGGATAGAATAGCCAGAAACAGCAGCTATGTACAGTGGGAGAAGCATAGAGAGATCGAGAGGTGAGGAAATTTCTTGTTTGTCTGTTTTTTTAGATTATTATTGCTATTGAAATAATGAAAATGCTCTAATAACAATTGAAGTGATTAATGCACAACTATGTAATTATGCCAGATACCATTGGTTGTACACCTTACATGATTTGTATGCTTTATTAATATTTATCAATAAAATTGATTTTAAAAAAAACATTATGTAATATGCGATGAGCAGAGTTTTCCCGGTACAATCAGAAGATAATGCAATTTTTTAATCCTAATGGGCTGTAATAATTGTTATTTTGTTTGTTTGAATGTAGTACTTTATAGACAATAGTTACTTCCTGAATTTGGATTTTGAATCTTATTGTAGTGGTAAATATTAATTTGATTTAAGACATGAGCAGTCAGATGTGTATAATCTACATTTAAAATCAAGTTATCATATTTCCTGTCTAAATCCTGGTTTCCTAATGAGTGCAAACATAATACCAGTTTTAAATAGCATATTTGCTCTCAAATGAATACTTCAGCAAGAAGGTAGCAATCACTTATAATAAAATTTTCATCATTTCCTATATCTAAGTACTATTGTGCATGGAGTCACAGTTTGATGAAAATGATGTTTTCACACATGTTGCCATTAGCTGTTGGGGGATGGGGAATAGGTTTTGCCTAATATAAATGGAATACATTCATAGGATCCCAGGGTGGGTGAGAAAAAAGCCAATCAGGCTCTGAGTGTGGGAGGAAAAGGATGCATCAGTTCAGAATTGCAGCGTGAAACAGAAAGTATAAAGAAGATGGGTATAGGATTTTAGATTAATAAAGGACTACCTATTATGTAAATATGTGGACAAGATTGAGGCGAACCAAAGAAAGTTTTGAAGGATTTATGCATTGGCAAGAGTTTGAAGCTTTTGACACCCTAGCCCATGACTGACACGGGGAGGCAATATTTCACAGATTTCATGCAGTCTGGTTGTGTAGGGAAGGCCATTTAACAGTGGCTGTGACCCTGACAAATTAAAAGTAAGAATTAATGGGTCCTTCTGATTCTGTTCAGTCAGGTTGGACTCCTGTAGAAACATGAAGGTAGAACATGTATTGGGAATGGATAGAAGATATCTAGCAAAAATTATGAATCCACTATTACAATAGAATTTCCTGGAAGTCCTAAATCCAGTAGAAGCTACATTGTGGTTTAGAATTTGCCCACAAGCATGACGGAAATTTGATTGCTTCACATTTTAGCTATTATGAATAATATTGTTGTGATCATTGGTGTACTGTTATTTGTTTGAGTCCCTGTTTCAATTATTCTGATATATAGATAGAAATAGGATTGCTGAGCATTAAGGTAATTCTGAATTTTACTTATCTAGGAACCACTGTACCATGCTCCACAATGGCCACATCATTTTATACCCCCCCATTCCAAGCAAAGCACAAGAATTAATATATCTGCACATCTTTCAGAACATATGTTGTTTCCATTTTTAAAATAGCATCCTAATGTTGTAAACATAGAAATGTGATGTGTGAAATGGTATCCTTACATTGTTTTGATTGACATTTCCCTAGTGGTTAACGATATTGAGCATATTTTCATGTTCTTATTGGACATTTGTATAATTTCTCTGGTGAAATATCTAATCAAGACTTTTGTCCAATTTTCAGTTCATTATTTGCTTTGTTGTAAAATTATGAGACTTCTTTATATAGTCTGGATAATGAACCCTTATCGGGTGTAAGATTTCCAAATATTTTCTTATTCCTATGACATTATCTTTTCATTTTCTTGGTAATGTCATTTGATGGACAATATCTATAGAGAAAACTGGAAACTTAACAAGATTTGATGTGGTAATCTTTTAGCGGAGTTTCATCATCTCTGGAAAACTTCAGATTTTGCTAGTAAAGCCTTCAACTGATTGATGTCCACCCACATTATCAAAGGTAATTTCCTTCGTATACAGTCAACTGATTGTAGATGTTCACAACATCTACAAAATATATCAAGGCAAAATCTAAGCAAGTAATTGACTAAAGACCTAGGTATTTTAGCCTACTAAGGTGACATAATGTATGAAACATCAAAAAACCTACTTATGCTTGGAATGGAAATGTCAGATCTATCACAGCAGAGTGTTGAATCAAATATCAAAAAGGTAAGAGCAGTGGTCAAGTTTTGATGGTTTTATTATGTAAGGTAAGATTATCATCATACCCAGGAGAGCTACAGTAATCAAAACTGTGTGGTACTGGCATAAGGACAGACAACACCCTAATGGTATAGAAATATGTTAGGCAAAGGATTCTCAAATGTGACACCAAAAACACAAGCAAAAATAAATAAATAAATAAATTGCACTTCATCAAAATTGAAAACACTTGCATAGCAAAGGACATTACCAAAAAAAAAGTCAACCTAAGAAAGGGGGAAACTATTTGGAAAGCTTATATCTAGTAATAGTTTAATGTCCAGAATATATAAATTACTCCTACAGCTCAACAAGCAATAGGCAAACAGAGATCTTGAGGAGATATTCCTTCCAAGAAATGATACAGATTTCCAATGAGCACAGAAGAAGAGGATCCATATCATTAGCTATTAGGAAAATAAAAATTGAACCTCAGTAAGACACCATTTCACACCCACTAGAATGGTTATTATTTTAAATAGAAAATAACATGTCTAAGAATTAGAGAAATAAGAACTCTCATTGCTGGCAGGAAAGTAAAATGTTGCATACACTTTGGAAAACTACTTATGGTTTTCTCATATAGTTAAACAAAGAAATTGCATATGACTCAGCAGTCCCACTTTTAGCTTTATACACAAAAGAATGAAATCAAGGAATTGAATAGATATTTGTATACAAAGTTATACCAGCCTTATTCAAGAGAGTCAGAAAGTGGAAGTAACCCAAGTGCCCTTCAACATATAAATGGATATACAAAATATGGATTTCTATTCAGCCATAAAAAAATCTGGATACATGCTACAACAGTGAGCAACACTGAACACATCATGCTGAATAAAATACTTCACACATTAAAGGACACATGTTGTATGATTTCACTTACATATGTTACTACAATAAATAAAATAAATAAAAATGAAGATTTGGCGAGTAGAAGAATTATTCCAGGTACCATAATGGAAGAAATTCACAATTCCTCAACTGTATACTAGAAGTCTTAACTTTGAGCTCTTAGGGAAGAAAATCTTAAGACACTGTACATGATTGAGGAAAACTGCCTAGGCCCAGATCATGCTCCCTTCCTGGGGGTAGCCCATACCCAGTGAATATTCCATGTGGGTCCTCTAAGGATGGACCAAATACTTCAATACATGTAATTTCAAAGGGCCAATCCAGTCACAGAGTTCCTCCAGGGAGCATTTGGGACATTTGTTGCGACCACTTTCCCATTCGACTTCTTCCTGTGCCCAATCCTACTTGCTTTTCTCCTTGGAGTCCTGATACCAAGAACACTCTCCAATAAATGTGCTGCATGAAAATTTCCAGCTCAGAGTCTATAGTCTAAGAAAAACCAAGTGTGCCCCACTGGAGTAGGTGGGCAACAGCAGAGTGATATTTCTTCCCCTTGTTCCTGCCTATTGTTTATGAATTCTTGTCCCTGTGGTCTAGCCTGAGTCATAGCAAATGTTAGACAGCCTTCTTCACACAGCCATTCTGCCTGAACTCTGTCATTCCTTCCCAATGTCCATTCAGAGGTAGGGATGGCAAAGCTTCTTCCTCCTGACTGCATGGTCGTCTTGAGCAATCTCTTTTGTTTACATCAAACTTTCCCATGTATTATATACTAGTCCTTTATTAATTTTAACACAGACACCCAACTTCACTGTACTTTCTGTTTCAGTATGTGATTTTGACTGATACATCCTTTATCTCCCCAGTTTAGAGCTTCATTGGCCTTCATTCCCATACCCACTAGGATAATACAGAACATTTGATCTACATCACAAAAAGTCTATTTGGGCTAAATTTATAATGGAAGCCCTGTGTCACTAGAGCATCATTTTGACAAACCTCTGAATCCGTGTATAATAGTACTTAGATGAGGAAAATTTAAAATTTTATTATAAACGATAATTGTGCTTTCAGTGGTGTATTTATTTGAAAACTGATATGTTACTTATATATCAAAAGATACTTATTTAGGGACCTGGAGTTTTGCACAGAAAGTATTATAATTTGTCTTAAACGTAGAACACACACATGTGACTAAACACATCCCAAATCATGCTAGATCAATAAAATTCAAAATCCAAAGTCAGAAACAACTATGAATATACTACTTTAATTGTATTTATGACAATTACTATGTACTAATAATGTAGTAATTGCAATAATAATAGCTTATTTGGATTAATCAATTGCATTATCTTGCATATTGTATCAGGAAATATCTGCCCTTCAAATATTCCATGGTTTTTCTAATGAAAAAAATCCCTTTCATATATGATAAATCTGAGAATTACATATACATATATGTAAGATCTTGGTCACAGAGCTGAACTGTTAAATATGGAGCCATAATCCAAGATTACCTGAACACCTAAAATATAAGAATTAACAAGAGTAAAATCATGAAAGGCTTGACATAATGGATAACATGCTGTTAGCGTTGTTATTTTTTTGCTTTATTACATAATCATAGGGGTATAGAACACATAAAATATAAACATATTATCTATTGCATAGATACAAACTAACTGAAAATTATACTTAGCAGCTATTCTGTCAAATTTAAGTCGTGAGGGAAATGCACCTGAATTCTACCATGAGTTTTCTTTCATTTTGATTACTGTCATTGACAATAACTAATGTCTCAATATTACATGATTTAAGAGCAACTCCATATCATAGTTTAAATTAGCAATGTCTGAGTCACATTAGTTCATTCCTTAAAATGTTTTTGTATCATACTCCTTTCAAAGGACATTTGTTTACATTTTACATTTGCTTTAAATGGTTCTATTTTATTTTAATGAATCACAGATTTCTGAAAGCATCAAGGGAAGTATTTGGAAGCTCTGGAATCCTTTCAAGGTCCATGAATATTAAACCTCTTTATCATGCCAAATGTCAGCTTTGTGCAACTTTAGCTCATTAATAAATAGTGTTTTGGGCAAAAATGGCAAAAGGCCACACCTATTCCCCTTCAACATGAAAAACCCTAGGCATTGATGTAAGCGATTCATCTGCAGCAGACTGGAAAATACTTGCTCTTCCCAAATTTGTGTTTGAGGATGAACCTGCACAGAGAAGAAAGGAGATCCAGCCTTCTGGGAAACTTCAAATTTATCTCACTTTTGCAGGTCATGCTAATGTCTTATTATTTAGCAATTTTCTTGTGAATTTTAACTCCAAAAATCCATGGTTATAGTATTTCTTCTATGTATTTTTCTAAGTGAAATCCTCTCTATTATCCATGATGTACTTCAAAGAACTAAAACATATGCTAGCTTACACAGTATTCAAGTCAAAACTGTCATTTTGTTCAAATAAATGATTTGACTGCTGCTATATTATTTTTGACAAAAGAGATCAACTAATCATCTTAGTATCCTAGAGATAAAGATTTTCAATTTTGATCTGAGGTTTCAGGATTAGGAAGAGGAAAAATACACCAAAGAAAAATCTAGGCACTGTTCTGATTTTCTATGATTACTCAAAAGTGTTGATAAGAAAAAGGAGGATATATAAATATATACTTTTATATATTTGTCTTATATAGGATCTCGAAAGACATGAGTTTGTTATTTAAAGTAAAGACATAATTTTAGCACCTATCTAAGTAAAGGACAATGAATAAGAAAGAAAATTTAAATGGGGAAATCTCCAATATTCTGAAGCCATTGTGAAGAAGGTAAAAAAAAAAAATTTTTTTTCAGGTGAGCAAATTTCCTATTCCTATACTAGTCAAATGCAAGATTTTATTCTTCAGTTTATTTCTATTACAGACATTTACTTAGAAGATAAATTATTTTGTTACTGTTAATTTCATCCACACTTTGCCTCTGTAGTCAATTCATTAGATTTTATCGTAGAGAATACTCTTTTTACAGGATTGTAAGCATTTTAATTAGATGCAAATTATCTTCTGTCACGTGAAAATATGGTCAAGATCATTTTAACAAAAATATATTTTGACATTATCACAGTTTAGGCAACTATACTTACATACTACTCATTTAAATTAATTGATGGATATACTTGATTTTCAATTAAATAAACACTATAGCTGAGTAATGACTAAATATTTATACACTTATTTCAACTAAAAAAGCATACACAATATCTTACCTTATCTCCATGATAAATTAGGAGCTAACGATTTCAAGTAATAAAAATATTTATTCATAAGTAGAAACTTATGAATAAATGTCTGAATAATATAATTGGATGTGAAGCTCATTACAAAACACTTTCTCACCTTCATATTTTCTAAGTTTTAAAGCAACTGTCAGGTAGGTGTTTAGATCCAATGTTATATATACATTTAAAAATTTTAATGTAAGAAACTTGTCCATCAGTTGCTAAATTACACATTGAGTATTAATCAGATTAAGTTCTATCACCTTTGAAAAAAAAAGAAAGCAAGGATAATGGAAGAATAGATATCCGCTTGTCAAATAAATCTGTTGGGAGTCCTTAATGGTCCTTCAGAAAAATAATACTGAAGCTCTAATTAGGAATTTCATATCATAATTAAATACAGAGGGTATTTATTAGAGATATGAGGATATACTAAATACATTGCAAATATGAATATATGTAGCAAGGTTAAAGTATATTTCATGACATCTTAAACAACCAACTAAAGCCTTCAATCAGAGTTCTGTCAGTACAGTGATGATGCTCAAGTAAAGTAATTTGGGAATGAATGGGTCTTTGCACTGTCATCCCAGTCATTACTGAGATTCAAGTGTAAGATGGCTGTGTAAATTGAGTCAAAGTGGATGCCCAAAAATGAAGTGGATTTCTTTTGCATGTAAATGTATTTAATGAAAATAGTTACAAGATCATGTCCTTCACATTGAATTAGGTTCACCATCCTAAGCTTTGTATATATTTATTTAAAGACTGTTTTTAATATTTAGAATCTATTGGAACTGAAGAAGAAACTAATTTATCTCTATGAAATGAATCCAACAAAATGACCAAATAAAATTAATGAGATAATGAAATAATAATTATAATTTTAAAAACAACAAATAAATAATTTTTTTAAAAAATTGAAATAATAAAAAATTTGTCTTTCATCATTGCAAGAATTGTCATCTCATAGGTACAGTGACATGTTCTTCCTTATATTTCCCCAGTGTATTATTTTTTTCATTTTATCTTCAAAGAAGCTTTAGGTTACTGAAATGTCACATAAAGAATATAGGGGATTTCCACATACCCAACAACCTCCCCCTTTCACCATCTCCCTTATTTTTCATGTGGATGGCACATTTGGTACAATTGATATACAAATATTGAAGCATTGCTACTAACCATGTTTAATGATTTACATTATGATTTACATTATGGAATGTACATTTTATAAATTTTGATGAAATTTAAAGTGACCTG
Source organism: Cabassous unicinctus (assembly GCA_029593785.1). Classification (NCBI taxonomy): domain Eukaryota; kingdom Metazoa; phylum Chordata; class Mammalia; order Cingulata; family Chlamyphoridae; genus Cabassous; species Cabassous unicinctus. The sequence continues at coordinate 24,440 of JAQZBX010030926.1, forward strand.
TATCTCTTATTGCCAGATGGTGCAGAAAAAGTCTAATGCCCTAAAAATGCCTATCGTAACCACTAAGTTTCAGTTTTTGAAGATGTAGCATTGTGGTAACTGTTATACAGATAGTAAAATATAGCAACTAAAAATTGTCAATGGTTTACAGTATAATTTACAAATTAGACTGTACTGCTTAATAATTTTTGATGATATTTACCATGTCCTGTGACCATTACTATAAGGTAATGAAAAATATTTCCCATGACCACTAAATACCCCATTTGATCTTTTCTGTTCCTTCCACCCCAACCCCTGGTGCATATGACTCTCCCCTGTCTTGGCTCATGGGATGAAAAGATTCATAGTTACATGCCCTGGGTATTCTAACCTGCCCTTCCTAATCTACCCACCTGTTAACCCTGCACCACCAAACCCAGTAATATCACTACCCACCTGTCCTATCCTTCAATATGCAACTACACTCTATCACTTTACGATAGATTATGTCCATATGGATGATGGCACGCAACCTACCCTTCTCTCTCTCTCCCTTGTTAACCTATATTTCAGTCAGTGGTTGTCAGAAACTCTTAACTTACCTCAATTCAAATCAGTGAGGTCATAAACTGTTCATCCTTCAAGGCCTGGCTTGCTTCACTCAACATAAGGTCTTCAAGATTCATCAAAGTTATTCCATGTGTTAGCATTTTATTCCTTCTAACAGCTGAGTAATATTCCATTATATGTATGTACCACATTTTGCTTATCCATTCATCTGTTGATGGGCACCGGGGCTGATTCCAACTTTTGGCAATTGTGAACAATGCCGCTATGAACATTGGTGTGCATATATCTGTTCGTGTCTTTGCTTTCAATTCTTCTGTGTATATACCCAGTAGTGGAATTGCTGGATTATTTGGAACATCTAGTGTTAGTTTTCTGAAGAATCAGCAAACTGTCCTCCACAGTGGCTGGACAATTCCACAATCCCACCATCAGTGGATGAGGGTTCCTATTCCTCCACATCCTCTCCAACACTTATAGTCTGCTGTTTTTTTGATAGCTGCCATTCTGATGGGTGTAAGATGGTATCTCATTGTGGTTTTGATTTGCATTTCCCTAATAGCTAGCGATGTCAAGTATTTTTTCATGTGCTTTTTAGCCATTTGTATTTCTTCCTTGGAGAAGTGTCTTTTCAGGTCACTTGCCCATTTTTTAAATGGGTTGTTTGTCTTTTTATTTTTGAGGTGTAGGATTTCTTTATATATGCAGGATATTAGGCTCCTATCAGATATATGATTGCCAAATATTTTCTCCCATTGGGTAGGCTGCCTTTTCATTTTCTTAAGAACATCCTTTGAGGTGCAGAAGTTTTTAATTCTGATGAAATCCAATTTATCTATTTTTTCTCTTGCTTCTCGTGCTTTGGCTGTGAAGTTCATGAAACCATTTCCTATTAAAAGGTCCTGTAGATGTTTCCCTACATTATCTTCCAAGGTCTTTATGGTTTTGGCTGTTATATTTAGATCTTTGATCCATCTGGAGTTGATTTTTGTATAAGGTGTGAGATGGTATTCTTCTCAAATTCTTTTGGATATGGATACCCAGTTCTCCAAGCACCACTTGTTAAAGAGGCCATTCTCTCCCAACTGAGTGGGTTTGGTGGCCTTGACAAATATCAGATGATATTTCCCTTTCTTCTTTCTTTCATTTTTTTTAAAAAAATTAGGTGCTCCTAGCTTCTCTCTTCTTTGCTGTGCTTCTTCAGTAATTTCCCATTCTCCCTATATATTGATTTCGTATTCCAAACTATCTCTTATCCTTCCTTGATCTTTCTGCCTTCTGCTTTCTGTTGTGGCTATTAAATACCACATTTTTCCATATGCACACAACTCAAGGGTCTCAATTTATATTCCCTCTATTTTGTTTTCTTCTTTTTTTTATTAATATTAATTCTTTCCTTTCAGCCCTTTCTTAACTCTTTCTCTCCCTCCTCATAATTCTAGCCTCCTAAATCACTATATATATATTCCTCTATTTGGTTTCCCAGTCCATTGTAGGTACTCCACTTTCTCTCCTATTACTCTACACTGCCTACTTGAGTTAAATATTCACTTCATTAAGTCTTATTTGGCCCC